>CATIWM010025693.1:0-32347 GCA_949671775.1 Mallotus repandus | reverse complement strand
AACTCTTGTTTGTAAGGTTGTAAGAGTGAGCCTTAAACTCTTGTGTAATCTCAATCTTGTGAATAAGATTGTAGGTGATTGAAAATCCTAACTTGGGGATAAGTTAGGTGGAGACGTAGGATTGTTGTTGAATCCGAACTCCTTAAATCATTGTGTTCTTCATTCTTCCTTCCTAACATTCTTTCTATTTTCTTTTAAAATTCAATTACTATCGATTTGAATTTGATTGCCTTATTCACCCCCCCTCTAAGGCATTTTCATATTGTTTTCTCAAGTCTAGGAGATGATTACAAAGAGCTTGCTCATGCCATTCAAGCTCGTGAATCATCCATCAGCTTTGAAGAACTCCATGAAAAACTTTTTACCTTTGAAACTCTCACAACAATAACTGATTCATCTCACTTCCCGGCAACAACAAATTTAGCAACAAAGCCCAATACCAACGCTCGTAACCCATTCAATTTTCGTAACTAACACACCACTAATCCTGGTACTCGATTCAATTCTAATAAAAAACAATCGCACTATCTTGGCTACTGTCAAATCTGTGGAGCTCAAGGTCACACTACCAAACAGTGTCCCTCTTACAAAGTGATTCCACTTTCCTCATCTTAAACCAAACAAGGGACCTTTTGGCAGCCTCAAGCCAATACTGCAAGTATTTCCAAAAATAATAAAAAATGACTTCTAGACAGTGAAGCAAGTCACCATGTTACAACTGATTTGAGTAATCTTTCTCTACACTCACCTTATAAAGGTTCTAATGATTTAATGGTGGGAGATGGCACTAACTTACAGATTAGTCACACTAGTTCTGTTTCTTTACCTACCCCACACTCCATTTTTACATTGAATGATGTTCTATGTGTTCCATCCATAAAGAAAAATTTAACATCCATTTATCGATTTTGCACATCTAACAAAGTTTTTATTGAATTCTTCCCTCATAAGTTTCAGGTGAAGGATCTATGCACAAGGACCATTCTTCACCAAGGAGCTGTGAAGGATGGAGTATATGAATGGCCATAGTAGTCGATTTCTAACCCTCCTCTTTTCGCCTTTTCAATAGTTAAAACTTCTTCCTCTTGTTGGCATCAACATCTAGGGCACCCTGCATTTCCAATTCTTCAACATATTATTTGAAACAATAATTTAGAGTCCAATGTTTCACATAATTTTTCTTATAATTCTTGTTCTTACAATAAAGCTCATAGACTTCCATTTTATCAATCATCACTCTCTACAACTAAACCACTTGATTTATCTTTTTTTATGTTTGGACTTCTCCTATTTTATCAATTGATAATTTCAAGTATTATATTGTGTTCATAGACCATCACATAAAATACATTTGGTTTTACCCGTTAAAAGCCAAATCAGAAGTCAAAGATGTTTTTATTAGATTCAAATCACTTGTTGAAAATCACTTTAAACATAAAAAAATATTATACTCTGGTAATGGGGGAGAGTTTATTGCTTTAGGATCTTTTTTGGCCATTAATGGTATTTCTCATCTAACCACACCACCATATACACCTCAACACAATGGTTTCTCTGAAAGAAGACATAGACATATTGTAGAAACCGGTCTCACTCTCTTACATCAGGCCTCTATTCTAATAAAATTTTGGTCATATGCTTTCACCACTACTGTTTATTTAATAAATAGAATGCCAACCAAAACATTAAATCTTTTGTCACCTTTTGAAAAACTTTTTGGAAGCAAACCTAATGACTCTAAACTATGGGTCTTTGGGTGTTTGTGTTATCCTTGGGTTAGACCATACACATCACACAAACTTCAGCTTCGGTCTCAAGCCTATATATTCTTGGGCTACTCACTTACCCAAAGTGCTTACCTATGCTACCATGTTCCCACATCCAAAATAATTGTGTCTAAACACGTTCAAATTATTGAGACTCTTTTTCCCTTTTCCCAATCAAAACCACAAGAAGATCAATTTCACTCTACCACTTCCACTCAATGGACTCCACCTACAATCAAACTTCCTTTAACAAATTCATCTGCAGGTACAATAACTCTGTCCTTGGAATGTAATAATGCAATCAGCGTGCATATGATTCCTTCACCGACTCAATCATCTTCACAAACAACCTTACCAACCCCGACTTCTTCCCCACCTTATACTATTCAAACTTATCCCATACTACCTACTCATCACATCGTTCCTTCAAGACATATAATGATTACCCGATCAAAGAACAACATACGAAAACCCATTTCTGAACTTAACATCTCTGCTCAGCTAACCAACACCATTGAAACAGAACCTACATTGGTAAAACAAGCTCTCTCTCATCCAAAGTGCCGTAAGGCAATAAGTGAAGAGTTTAAGGCTCTTGTCAGTAATGGCACATGGGAGCTAGTTCCTACTAATTCTAACCAAAATATCATTGGTTGTAAGTGGGTTTTCAGAATTAAAAGAAGTTCTAATGGTTCTATTGATAGGTTCAAGCACGTTTGGTGGCAAAAGGTTTCAATCAACGACCTAGAATAGATTATCATGATACATTCAGTCCTATGATCAAATCAACCACATTTTGAATTGTCCTTAGCTTGGCATTAAACAAAGGATGGATTCTTTGTCAATTAGATGTTAACAATGCCTTTTTGTAAGGTACTTTAACAGAAGATGTTTACATTTCTCAACCCACTGGCTTCATTGATAAGGATTTCTCAAATCATGTCTGTAAACTCAAGAAGGCAATCTATGGTCTCAAGCAGGCACCAAGAGCTTGGTATCATGAACTTCGCCAATTTTTTATTGCTTTTGGATTTTAAAATTCTCTTGCAGACACTTCACTTTTCATATATCATCAAGGTGATATCATTCTATATTTTTTGGTTTATGTAGATGATATAATCCTAACAGGTTCCAATTCCATCTTTGTTGATCATTTTATTCATACTTTATCAAAAAAAATTTCTCTCCAAGATATGGGGTTACTTTCATATTTTCTTGGTGTTGAAGTTCTTCCCACCACCCATGGTGTTCTGTTGTCACAAAAATGCTACATACTAGATCTTCTCACCCGTACCAAAATGTTAGACTCCAAACCTGTCAAAACACTATTGCCATCATCCTTCACATTTACAAAAACTTTTGGCACTTTTTTACCCGATCCTACTGAATACCGCATGGTGGTTGGCAGCTTGCAATACTTATTGATTACGAGACCAGAGATGGCTTTCACTGTCAACAAGTTGTCACAGTATATGCAAACTCCCACTACTGAACATTGGTCCATGGTAAAACGTCTGCTTCGGTTTTTGAAAGGTACAACAGACTATGGTCTTCAATTACATAGTCACTCACCTTTGTCTTTACATGCTTTTATTGTCAAGATCAGCTCGCAGATGCTTTAACAAAGCCTCTCACAGGTACAAAATTCCAGCTACTTCGAACCTAGATTGGAGTCCTTAACCAACCTCCATCTTGAGGGGGAATATTGGCAAGATACTTTGACTACTTCAACCAACAACTGTACCATCTTTTGTATTTTAAATTGTATATTTAATCTTCAGCTGTAACTACTTTTAGTTAGAGAGATTGTAGGTTTTCAAATGCTTACTGATTCAGTTGTATATAAACTATCAGCAACCTAATGAGAATGACTGTCCTTTTCTCAAATTCTTCTCTAGCTCTACACACTCTGCTTATATCATCCATAAGATATCCCTTTAAATCATCATTAAAGTCTTCAAGAAAAACTAAATGATCAAAGCCCCATCTTGTCTTCATCCCATAAAATCTCTTCACTCTCTGTTTAGCATCTACCAAAATATGTTGCAAAGTGTTACCAAAACGTACCCAGAAAAGAATTTTGAACAAAACTGTAGAATGGTACCTTGAACATTCAAGTACTTGTCCCGAATATGGTCATAAACAAACATTTTGAAATTAACATTAATATCCTGATTCAAGGGAAGTGACTTTGATTCAGTAGATACAAAGAGATGTGCCCATCTCCATTTCCTGTTTTGTTTCCTTTAGGATACAGAGATAATCTCCTGCAAAAGATTCACAAACAAATCAATATATGCATGCAACAACCATGGAAAAAGACATATCAACAAATGGAAAATTTTTATCTTTGCAAACAAAATTATGACACATACTCTAAGTATTATACACTTGATCAGCAAAATGAAACACATATCTATATATTACAAGTACACCTGAAATATGCAAAATTTTTGAATAACTAGAAGCGAGGAGCTTACCATTTGTAGCCGCCAACTTCACAATCAGGTGATTGAAATTCCTCTGCCAGTAAGCTTGAAATCAATGAAAAGTGGTCAACCTTAAGTGTATAATGAGCTGGTGGAAATCATAAGAGATTATGAAAAACCTGCATCATCGTCTTCAAGGGTAACAGGTTCATGTTCCATGGTTCGTTTTTTTCCATGCATGTTTTGAATGAACAAGTTTTCAAGATGGGAGTCTTTTTATGTATGTATATCATAGTATGTCCATGTATAAGATATATGCTAGTAGCATACACATATAGAGTAAGTTTGGCAATTTGGAAGTGGTTCTTTTATCGAAGAATGATGGTAAGTGTTAATTAGTAATTAAGCTCCATTACCAATGTTTGATGAGTGAATTGAATGTGCATTCAACCTTTTTATCTTCTCAATTTTCATTCGCTACCCTTTTAACTTCATCCAACAAACATTTACTCTCATATAATTTTTTGCTTAATTTTTGGCTCCATAATTGAGATTTGAGATGTTGAAAAACCTACAAATTTATAGGGAAAATGATTAATTCTATTTTCAAAGTTAATTATATATTTTCAAGATGATTAATTCTATTTTTGGTGCAATTTTCAATTATATCATATTTTTAAAATTATATTAATTTAATTATTCAACTCTATAATTGTATCAATTCTATTCTATTTTAATTAAAAATCTAAATATACTTTAAAATTTTTCTTTTAAATCTTTATAAAGTAAATTTATTTATTAAACTCCTTTTCTTTTTTTAACAAAAAATTTAAAAATTATATTCCAATCTTATTCTTACCACTTTCAGTATTATTTCAGAAAATTAGTTTTGAAATATTTTAATAAAATTTTTTAACAGAGATGAAACATAAAATGAAAAAGTGTGGAAAAGGAAAAACATGAGAGCATTAGAGATATTGAAAATATTGATCAAGAATATAAAGGAAATTTTATCTTTTTGAAAAAAAAAACTTCTTAAAATTTTTATTATTTTTTTATATTGATGCTAAAAAAACTTAATTTATATTTTTAGTTGTGTTTTTTGTATTGAGAGATTTAAAAAAAATTCTTCACAAAAATAATTTTTTGTTATTGATTAATATTCTTAACATTTCTAAATCTCTTTTTTTTCACACTATTTTTTGTGCTCGATTTTTATTAAAAAAATTTTAAATAATATAATTGAAAGTCAAGAAATGAATTTTAGAAAAAATGAAAAATATAAAGACTTTCAAATATAAAATAATGTAAAAATTTTAATTTTACGAAATATTTCAAAATTAAATTTTGAGGTTATTTTGAAAGTAATAAGATTAACATTTGAAAATATGATATAATTTCAAAATTAATTTTTGAGGTCAAAATTTAGTGTGGAAGGTGCGTGACATCATATATGAAACTATTGATATGGGGCCTACTATTATATCCATTTAATATTTACATAAAAAGACCAAATATTTTAGGTATGCAGCAGTTTTGTCCTAAATGTTAAATTTTAACATAAATATTTTAATTTTTCTAAATACATTACATGTTATTGTTTAATATCAATTATTTTTTTATAAAAATTTAAAAATAAACATCATACATTTAATACTAAAATATGCTAATCTACCTACTGAATTCTTAATTATTGAATTTTGTTAGTATTGTTAAATTCAAAAACATATTAATACATGTATTAAAAATTTATCAATATTAAATTTTATTAATATTATATTATTTATTAAATTTTAAACCCATGAATTTAAATTTAATACATAGCTTTTTAACTTTTATATATGTATGGACATATATTTAATTTTACTAATATTTAGAGTTATTAATCATGTGAAATATTTTAATTTTTAATAATTTATTAATTACATTGAAGTATTTTAGTATTAAATAAATAATACAAATTTAAAATTTTTTATCTTAATTAATAAATAAATAAATTTTAATATAAAATTATGTAAATATTTTATTAATAAGATTAAATATTTGTTATTAATTATATAAATATTATTTTATTTTGAAATAATTCAATAATTAAAATTTTATTTTAGTATTAAATGTATGATGTATATTTTTATTAAGATATTTAATAATAACATGTAATGTATATTTAATAATAACATGTAATATATTGTTAAAAATTAAGATATTTATGTTAAAATTAAAAATTTAGAACGAAATTGCTACAAATCGAAAGCATTTAATTTCTTATACAAATATTTAATTGACGTGGCATTAGGCTTCACATTAATAGTGCCACATCAGCACTGCCATACTTAATTTTGACCAAAATTCATTTTGGACTAAAATTGCCACTGATTTATCATATTTGACCATTTTTTGCGAAGATTTTAAAAGTGTGCTAATATTGCAAATCAAAAAAGTATGCTAAAATCACAACAAATCGAGGCCGGTGGAAAACTATAGTTTGGTTCTACAGGTATGGAATTTGAGGGGAAAAAAAAAGGTTGCTTTTGCTAGATTGATCAAGGGATGTTTGCTTATTTATCTTGTGACAGCTATGCTCATACATCATAGAGGGGTATTAGTGACTCACATTAGGAAATACGGCAATTTTGTGTAAAATTGATCAATGTAAAACGACCTCAGTTCATGTAATTTTTGTTCAATTGGTTTTAGATGATAAAATGTGGGTTTTCTTTTTTCTCCACTCTGAATTAAATCATGGATGGAGGTTATATTCTTTCTTGCATGATTCTTGTTTTTGCTTTTTTATCCCAAGTTAAAGGTTTTTCGATGTATCTTCTAGGAATAAAAGGCCTTTTCCTATGTATAAAATAGTCTAATGTTATAAGCCCATTACTTACTGTTTTCTGTAGCGTGTTGTTCGATGCCATTGCACTATCCTGTGAACCTGTTGCAGGATCATAAAATCAGTCTCAGAAGGCCTGTACCGTTTATATGGATGGATTGGTGTATCACCCTTTTTGTACAAACTGAAGATGTTGATTACAAGGAAAAGAAGGCAACAGATGTTCATATTGTGTAGCAATTATTGTTGTGATATATTGTTTTTTTTTTGGGAATGCTCGCAACTCCTGTCAATTAGATTGTTTGTTCTTTCACATGCTGATTGCCCTGTATTTTTTAGCAAAATTTATAAGTCCATTATAGTTTAATACAAGCTTTGATAAAATCACACTTACTTCAGTTCAAAAGATTCATTGGAAATTGCAATTAGATTAGAGGCATCATTAGTAGCCTTTTTAAACAATAAATATCAAACTGCAGAAACAATTACCCTAGTCTAAATCTAACTTGACGATAAAATGCATCTACAACTCCTCGAACGCCACCATCTTAAGAATGACAACTTCAGCAATTAAAGTATTTTTCAATATGAATCCATTTGATGCAACATTGAGTTCGCTGAGAGATATGAATTTTGGAAAACCCCAATTCGGTCCTGAAGAGTGGAACTTCACATTAGCTGCCATTGGAAATAATAAAGTTTTAGCCGTGATGAGTGGGAAAAATTATAGTAAAGAGCATTGCGCAATTAGGACATCTACCATCTCTTTCAAAGTGTTTTTCCATGAAGTTGATTTCTTATGCGCAAAGTGAATTCTACATACAACCCTCGCCCATCGACAAGACTTGCATGATCCTCTGGTTGCAAGAATATAGACAAGCTATTGCCTTTCGCTGTTGGATTCCCCTTGGGGTAAACCATTAAAGTCCTATAAGAAAATAAAGAAAACATTATAATTTTCCTATTTTTTTTCTTTTTATAATTAATAGGGAGGTCAAACTACCTATTGAATTACACAACAAAAGGCAGTTTGGTAAAAATAATTCTACAAATTAACAACAGCAGTATTCAAACTTTGATATTTTTAGATGAAATAGCAACTAGATCACTTTGCAATTTTCACTTGCAATTTTGCTGTTTTTCTAATGATAACATTTGTTTTTAGAAAATTATTATACATAACACTTATTGTCACCAATAGAAAATATGTCGGATTTGTAGTATTCTTTATTTAGTTCTCCTTTGTTTGTGCTTTCTACCACAAATATCTCAACTCCAAAAACGCATGTGTCGTCTACAAGATATCCTTTTGAAGCATCATTAATATCTCTGAGTGAAACTAAATTATCAAAGCCCCATCTTATCTTCATCCCATAAAATCGCTTCAATCTCTGCTTAGCATCTACCAAAACATGGTGCAAAGTGTTACCAAAACGTACCCAGAGAAGAATTTTGAACAAAAACGTAGAATTGTACCTTGAACAGTCAAGTACTTGTCCCGAATATGGTCGTAAACGAACATCTTGAAATTAACATTAACCTCCCGATTAAAGGGAAGTGAGTTTGATTCAGATAATAATAGTAATGATACACAAAAAATACACGTCTAATGGAAGCCCAACACGTGGAACTTATGTGCCACCTCAGTCTACTTTTGACTTGTCGACTTTTCAACCTCCAAGAATCAAGACAACGTTGCATATCACTAGGAGGAGTTTCCTATGAGGGACACCAAGTCCTGACACCCAAGTGGAGCATTCCTCCCAAGACAGTTAATTCCAACTCAAGAAATCCTACTCTGGAAATTTTCCGAGAGTACTTTCCCTCCTACCTAGCAATAAATGTGCCTCCCATCAGTCTCTGACATGCCCGATTCCCTAGGAAGCCACTCAAGTGCACCTGCAAAATTAATGTGCGGTCAGTACTCTCTACCAATCAGCTTCCACCTCTCTCCACCAACTTTCCACCCACCAAGGCTATATAAAGCCTCACGATCCAAAGGCTCCAGGTCACTTTCTTCTTCTTCTTCTCCTCTAATTCTTCTTTTCTTGTTCTTGTTCTGGTTCTGCTACCATTTATACAAAATCAGTTACAAATAACATCATCCCCTGCTGTTAGTATTTTTCCTGTCTGAGTAATCCCTCCAGGATAGAATCTGACTTAACCATTGGAAGGGCTTTGGGCAATCAAAGCCCTCCTTTACCAAGGTTTCTTTATCTTGCAGAAATCCATCAAGAATACATGCTAGAGCTGTAGCTAAGGCAAAGGAAAATGAAACATCAAAATGGCGCCGTCTATATCTTTGTTGCTTGAAAGAAGCATCTTCTTATCTACTACAACCTTAGAGAAGAATTATTCTATAATGAACCATCAAATTTGAATATCGCCAATGAATTGAAGAGTTGTATGATATTTTGAATCAAGTCAGTAGGACTCACCTTTTTCTTCAAGGGAATCTTCATCATCAACATAAAGAAAGTATTCCTCATCATTGAGAGAAGTCAAAGAGAAAAATTTCCTCCGTCGAAAATATACGTTGAGAAACCACTAACTCACCCAAGGGAGAGAATACTAACCATGCATCCTTACAAGGCAGAATTATTTCCCCAATCACCTATTTTTCAGGCAGGAAGGCCGAAACTCTCCCAAGCACTAATGTCATTCTAGAAATTAAGAATTGCTATTTTTTCTGCATTAGAGGCTAAGGAATCTATTTATGCATCCTACTTCGTTCAAAAGCAATGGAAGACATATTATTCTCTTATTCTATCTGGGTATGTCTATTTGGCTCTAAAACATTATGAGAAGTCTTCAAAGCTGATTACAGCCTCGTTAGATAAGTTTTCTTTATTAAATATCTTTAATAAATGTGTTTTAATAATCATTTTATGATGATACATGTCTTAATCCATTTGCATTAAGCATGAATATCTCCCTACATAGGAAAAGACCTAACTTCATACTCTCACTCAGGAGAGAGGTCTTTCCTAGTCAGAACTTGCCTGTGTTGATTCTGCCTAACCTCTAAAGCAACATCCTGACACCTGAGACTTTCTCTATAATGAGAAAACTTATATTCAAGTCTTCAATAACGTGATCACCAGTAAGGCATGTAATGTTGCATCTTAAAATGATGAATTTTTTATTTTCCATAACTTGCATAAGTTGTCGAATCCTATATAGGATACAAGGATAAAATTTCTTCCTTTACATATGTTAAATTGTATGATGTGACATTTTTATTATTATATGTCCTAAATTACATTTTTGAAAATTATTTTGCGTATCGTCTATTTGCATATATGTGCAAATCTTTTATATAATTTCTCACATTGATAAATATGACATTTTATTTTAAGGATATGCATATTTTTCTTGTATTATTATCAATGGGAAGAACCTTTAGAGAATGATGCCCCGCCAAGGGGGCCAAGAGAGGTATTCACACTCTCCCCATTAAACCTCCCACGAGGCCTTCAAGAAGACCCATTTTCTCCCCACGAAAAAGGACATGACAACTTTAAATGCTACTAAAAAGGAGGTTTTGACGGCAATCAAGTATAGAAAGTATGTTCAGTGACTAAAGGATTTGCTCTCTGACTCTAAAATCGAAATTAGATAAAGTATTATTACTTCCACCAGTCAGTTGAACATGATATAAAAAAATGCCACCGGTTAATGCTAAAAAATGAGAGATTGATTCTACAGTCCTACTCATAAGCTTCTTAAAGTAGGAGAACATCCCTCCTGGATAGTCCTCACATAACAAGAAGACAAGAGTTGCAAGGCCTAAGAAGGATAAGCAACTAGCACTTCCGCCTGACACCAACACGAGTGGAGTTATTCATCTGGTGACCGGGGAAAATCCTCCCATTGAGGAAAAGAAATTCCTACATGGGTTATACATTCAAAGACTCCTCACGCAAATGCCATAGTGGTAACGACTGTGATTACTGGGTACCAGGTGAAGAAATGTACTCTTTTGATTAATTCAAGCAGTATCATTAAGTCAGAAGAGCTCAACTTGTTTTTTAGAAGAAATCTCAATTGCACCTATAAAGATTCTACCCCAAGATAGATCACTTACACAGGATTCTTCATCACTCAGATTCCTAGTATCTCTACATGGGTTATTCTACACATCAATCATCAAAAGGGCTATTATCTCAAATTTCAGAGATTATTGACTTATTTACTAACGGGTCTAGCAATGGTAAAATGATTCCGGCAAGTTAGTTTCTCGTATGATAAAGATCGATTGAGAATTCACTTCTCAGAATATAATATTTGATGAAGATAGAAAGAGCTTAGCCAACATCGATTCGCTTAGTTTGAAATCATTCTTTAAACTCTTTTTGTGGGTTGGGGGGGGGGGGTAAGGAGACATAAATCCTCCATAGTTATGACCAAGTGCTTATGGATTTTGGAGGCAAAACAATCTGGGTGACAGTTGAGGAACAAATATGCAACTTGAGAATAATACTCTTTAAACTAGAAAATGTCAATCCACACTTCGAACGAAGACAAGTTATAAAAGAAAGAAATTTCATAAGCACATTAGGGAGAATGAAGAAGCAAAATGTGCAGACTAATTCTTATTCCCATGTTGAACAAATTTCAGTACAAAGACATATCTCTAAAATACCTGGAGTAGGTAACTCTCAGGCAGATTTTCTTAGAAAGATGGCGATTGCCAAAATGAATTTCCTATCTAGTAACATCCATACAGGAGAATTCCTATCAGAATAAAAGTGAAGCTCTCAAACCCTCTTTAAGAACATTAAGATTTACTCTTCAAGATGATTATACCTTTACTATCCATGCTTATCTCCTAAAAAAGCAAAGTCATCAGGGCATAAATCCAGCAGTGGATTGTTTAATTAAATGGGTAAGGTCCAAGACCTTAACAGGAATTGCTTGTCAGGAAACTATCATTTTCCTCTAGAGAAATATTGTATGCCAATTTAAGATTTATTGGCAAGCAGAAATATCTAATTACATTATTCTACGAGGGTTAAAAGAAATAGTAGAAGGAACAAAAAGTGATTAGACAAAGAGACCGCCTAGCGTCCTATGAGCTTATAGAACTACTTCTGAAACTCATACTGAAGTATAAAGGAGCTGATAATAAACTTCAATTATTTCCTACCTGGGATGGGCTATTCGGGATTTTCTAAATTGTTAGAGCATGAATTTACTACCTAGTAGTCTCTGAAGAAAACTTGTTATCTATCTGGTATCTTATAAATTTGTGGTACACTCCTTTATGAAGGAAGGAATTATCTTTATTGAAGCTACTATATCTATATGGCATAATTGTTAAGCCTCTCCTTGAAATGAAGACATTCTCTTCCGGTGTATTTCTCTTGATATATAATTATGTTTAGATTTCTCTTAAAAATGATATATT
This sequence comes from Mallotus repandus, assembly GCA_949671775.1. NCBI lineage: Eukaryota > Viridiplantae > Streptophyta > Magnoliopsida > Malpighiales > Euphorbiaceae > Mallotus > Mallotus repandus. The sequence continues at coordinate 19,912 of CATIWM010025693.1, read as the reverse complement.
CTCTTGAAATAAAGTTGTCCTGCTTATTTTTCTTCAAAAAGTGCAAACTTTGAAGCTATTACATCATGATTCGCAATCTGGAATCTTATACTCAAAATTAACATAAGAGGAAGAACTCCTCTAAGAGCTTCATACCAAGGAACGCAATATAAATCAATTTCCTCATCTCATAAGGAACATCTCCAGAAGTGAGATAAATCATATATATTACTCCCTTTAACATGAAGGAATATCTCTAGAAGAGAGACAAATCACTTCCTTCAACATGAAGGAACATCTCCAGAAGTGAGATGAACCAAAAGAATGCACTCGAAATCCACAAAGTCTCTAGAAACGAAACGAACTCAATTACTTCAATATGAGCACCTGCACAGGAACTAATCTTTACTAAATTTCCAAATCACAGAGGGAGAACTTCCTCTCACGAATCACCCCATAAGGGACTCAATCAGGACATTCTCTATGAGTGAGAACATCCATTCGGGAATTCCCCCCCAAGGGAACTAATCATGATATTCTCCATGAGGGAGAACTTCCATCCATAAATCCCAATAAGGATTCAATAAGAACATTCTCTATGAGTGACAATGTCCATTCATGAATCTTATAAAGGAATCAATCAGACATCATCCACCAGAGAGGTTATCCATGCAAGAATTATTGTAAAGACAATCAATCAACCATGCTCCACAAAGGAGGTTGCCTTTGCAGAAATCCTCCCCAAAGGAATTGATCAAGAATCATAATTTTCCTAAGAGGATCTTATTAAATATCAAAATTCCTCATGATAAGAAGCTAGTAAACTTCATTTAGACATCAACCAGACATTTCATCTACCTAGGAGATTTATTATAAACACATGACTCCTAATTTAGGACCTCTATTCAAGCAAAAACAATAAAGGAACATTTGAGAGTGAAAGAATACTTGAAGAATCTAAAAAATAGAAGATCTCAATTAAAGCATTATAAAAGATAGTGCTAGTCAACATCAACAAAATTGATACGTGGGAAATTGATAAGAAAACGCATCTAATAGCATCACCACTTGGAAACAGTATTGGGCAAAGCACTTAGTGAAAAATCCATATAGGAATATTCCCAACATTGTTATCCTGAACTAAAACAACTCTCTTACAGAGAAAGAAGTTCAACATTCGCTTTATTATTAGAGGAAAGGAATATGACAATATTCTCCACTTGATTTGCTTCAAGCGCATCGTGAATATCTAAAGATTTTCTGGTCTCTCAGGGGAAGTAAAAAGTTAATGAACATTTGTTGAAGTTTTAGTGCCCTCAAAGTTGGCGAAAGGTTACTTTTTCTTTTATGGAACCTCCATCCTGAATAGCACCAGAATCTCCTCTAACAACTTCAAAGCATGAAAAGCCTTACTCAAGAAAATGACCATGAGCCACTCATAAAAATTAAACCCCCCTGATATATAGAAATTTGAAGCATATGATACTATTACTTTCTCGAAGTCACTAGATTTTTAATTTTCTTTAAGAGCTTTGGTAGTCGCAGCTGATTTTTCTAATCCTTTAACAAATAACCCCTTCTCAAAATGAATCCTGAGATCCTCAACTACAACATGAGAGGGTGAGTCTTTTGGATAACCTTGTCATTCAAGATAGAAATTCACAATCCTCTTCAGAATCAGAACTGATTGAAAACTTGAGCTATTTGGATACTTCCCTCCTTTTTCCTTTGCCTCTCTTACAGAGAGAAAGAGCTTTCAGATTTTTCCTATGAGAGCTTGTTAGAGTCACTCTTCCCCTAGTCATAATGCATAAATAAGATTCAGATGCCTTCACCTCAGTAGCAATTACAATGTTGAAGGCAAGCCACCTGCTCAGTAGAATTTTCTCAATAAGAAATACTCTGTCAGACATCTTTTACTCCCCAAGGGAAAGATTTCCTCATAAGAAACACACAAAACTTAACCTTTCCCAAGAGAGAAATTGTCTCCATAGAAAATTGTTATTTATATATATCTCCAACTCCCCATGGGAGTAAAACTTTCCTAATTGGAAATTCTTAATTGAAGATTTCAAACTCCCCCAAGGGAGCAAGAGTTTCTCGATTAGAAATTTTCATTCACATATATCAAACTCCCCAAAGGAAGAAGAATTTCCTCCATAGGAAATTCTCAATCAAAGATCTCCACCTCCTCAATGGGAATAAAATTCACTTTACAAAAAGTTTGAATTGAAGACCTCAAGCTTCCCAATGGAAATAAAATTAGCTCAATGGAAATATCCTCTCAGATATTTTAACTCCCTCATAGGAGCAAAATTTCCTTCATAGGAAATTCTCAGTTAAATACTTTACCTCCCCTATGGGAGCAAAGATTTCTTCATAGGAAATTCAATGGAAGATCTAAATCTCCCCAAGGGAGTGAAATATAATTCACAAGATTGTCTACCTAAGACAATCTACTTAGGATTCTCTACTTTTCTCTTATGAATAACATTTCCTCCAATGGAAATATCCGACCAGGATTATTTAACTCCCCATGGGAGTAACATTTCCTCCATTAGAAATGTCTTCTCAAGAAATCATAATTTCCAAAATCATAGAGGGACAAAACCCTCCAAATTCAAATTTAATTCTCCAAAAGTGAGAATCCTATGTCCCCATGTATTTGTGGTACAAAAATGCTCCCCAGGGAGAATAAACCAAATCATCAAAAAATCATGTCCCCAGGGACTTCCTATGCAGATATCCTGCTCAAATACAAATTTTCCTCTCAAGAAAAACACTCAAATACTAGGAACACCCCTAGATCTTGAAAACCTCTCTTTAAGGAAACTTCTCCAAAGAAAAGAAAAAGAAGTTAAATCCCAAGATCCTATATAAGAAAGAAATTCCCTAATTAAGAGAATCAAAGAAACATCACCAAATTGTACTCTTTTGCCTAGAACATCTGTTTTAGACTCAGAGTGGGTGACATCTGATGATACACAAAAAAAAACACCTCTAATGGAAGCCCGACACATGGAAAGTAGATTTGTCTTATGTGCCACCTCAGCCTACTTTCGACTTGTCAACTTTTCAACCTTCAAGAATCAAGCCAAGGTTGAATATCACTAGGAGGAATTTCCTATGAGGGACACCAAGTCCTGACACCTAAGTGGAGCATTCCTCTTACGATAATCAATTCCTACTTCGAAAATTTCCTGAGAGCACTTTCCCTCCTACCAAGCAATAAATGTGCCTCCCATCAGTCTCTGACATGCCTGATTTCCTAGGAAGCCACTTGAGTGCACCTATAAAATTACTGTGCGGTTTGTACTCTCTGCCAATCAGCTTCCTCATTTCTCCACCAACTTTCCACCCACCAAGGCTATATAAAGACTCACGATCCAAAAGCTCTAGGTCATGTTTTTCTTCTTATTTTTCTCCAATTCTTCTTTTCTTCTTATTCTGGTTCTACCACCATTTTTATACAAAATCAGTTACAAATAACATCATCCCCTGTATTAGTATTTTTCCTGTTTGAGGAATCCCTCCAGGACAGAATCTGACTTAACCATCGAAGGGGCTTTGGGCAATCAAAGCCCTCCTTTATTGAGGTTTCTTTATCTTGCAAAAATCCATCAAGAATGCATGTTGGAGCTGTAGCTAAGGCAAAGGAAAATGAACCATCAAATAGATACAAAGAGATGTGCCCATCTCTTTTTCCTGTAGTGTTTCCTTTAGGATACAGAGATAATCTCCTACCAAAGATTCACAAACAAATTAATATATGCATGCAACAACCATGGACAAAGAAATGGAAGATTTTTATCTCTAGGTTTGTTACACTAAAATACACCTGAAATATGCAAAAAATTTCCATAATCAGAAACAAGTATCTTACCATTTGTAGTTGCAAGCTTCAAAATCAGGATTGAAATTCCTTTGTCGGTAAGCTTGAAATCACTAAGAACTTGTTGACCTTAAATGTTTAATGCGCTGGTGGATGGTCCCTCAATTCCCTAATGATCCCTGATCAAATATTATAAATAACAAAATAGAACATAAATTAAGGAAGAGAAAAAAATTAAACATTCTCAAAAGATAAATCACTAAATGGACAACTTTTTTTTATATAACATTAAAACATCATAACCAAAAAAATTAACATTTAAAAAAAAACTATACACAAAGATCATGAGAGATTAAGGAAACCTGCATCGTCGTCTTCAATGGTAATAGGTTCATGCTTCATAGTTGGTTTTTGTCCTTTCATGTTTTGACTGCACAAGCACAAGTTTTCAAGGAGGAGCCTTTTCATGTGTGTATGCTTTGTGCATGTATAAGATGTGCTTGTATATATATAAAGTTTGACATGTTAAATTTTCATTATAACAAGATATCAACACTAAAAATCTTTAAAATAGAATATTTTCATGATATAATAAATAGATAATATAGAAAATTTACTTGAATTTATCAGAAAAAATAGTTTATATCTCTTATCTCTTAATTAATTTTTTTTTTATCACAGGTTATAATTGTATTTTTCATGGACTTAGAGTTGTGTTTTTCATGGAATAGAAGATCAATTTACATATATATTTCTAGATATTTTGATTTATCATGTATCCTTAAAATTAATTAACATACGAGATTAATTATAATTACTCCCTATGTTCCTAAATAATTGTTGTTTAAAGATTCTTCAAATAGATTAAGAAATGTATTTAATACATTTATAAAATACTATACTACCCTTATAATAATTCTCTTAATCAATTATTAGTTTTATATAGAGTCCCAAAAGGAATAGATATTTATTCAATTAATTCTCCTATATTAAATAAGGGTGAAATAGGAAAAATGTAGTTAAAATGCATTGGTAACTTAAAATGTCAATTATTTAGGAACAAAATTAAACTTTTAAGACGTCAATTATTTGGGAATAGAGGGAGTAAAATTTTACATTGGACCAAATTTTATGGGCTTATTTTTTAATAGACAATTTGAAAGTAGTTCTTTGATCAAAAAATGATGATAAGTGTTACTCCCTCTGTTTCTTTTTAACTGTTGTTTTTGAGTAAATGTGAAATTTCATTTAATTGTCACTTTTATACAATCAATAAAATGACAATTATTTTTTGCCAATTTTGCCCTTATCATTATCAATGCAAAGTAATTAATGCTTAATACAATTCCAAAGTTATTTGTGGATTTAATTTTTAGTCTTTCAAAAACTAAAGGTATTTTAGTCTCTTGACTTATTTTCTCCTAAAATTAAGGCTAATCAATTGTTTCTTAATCCAAGTAAAACTCTCAAAAGCGACAATTAAAAAGGAACGGAGGGAGTAGCAATTAAGTTCCATTACATAGTTAGTGAATTGATTGTGAATTGAACTTTTTATCTACTCAATTTTCATTGGTTGTCCTTTTCACTACGTAATTGAGATTTGAGAGGTTGAATAATGTAAAAATTTCTATTACCGAATCATCCAATCAAGAAAAAGAGAAAATTTTGTTGTTTTGATTTCCTTTAAAAAAAAATTTATTGGTTCAAATGATAAAAAATTTAATTTTTTTAAATTTAAAAATTAAATAAAAATAAATATTAGAAGAATTTTATTTTATCATAAAATTTGTTTATTTCAAACTTTAAAATAACTAGAGTTAATATGGTTATCTTATACAAAAAAATTTGAAACATTAAATGAAAAAAAAAAATTAAAGGTATCACCCTTATTTTATATACTTGACAATTTTGAGTTATCTATTTATAATATATATAAAATTACTTTCCCACTAAATTATAAAATTTGCCTCTAATGGGCTAATATATAAAGGTTATTGGACTCTAATTAATTCAGTTTGATTCAAGTAACGCTTAAGTGAGAATAGTTTTTCACTAGTTGATCTCAATAGTTATATTAAATTATAAATATAAGTTGAAATATAATTATTTTTTATATGCCTCTATTGATATAGACAATTAAATACAATTTTTAAGGTCAAATTAATTTTTACCCTAAAAAGTTTTTTTTTTCCCTTCTTTGCTCTATTGCCAAGCCTTTTGTTTGTTTTTTTTAATAGTATTGCCTTGGATTTTATAGTTAGTAGTAGGGGAGAGCAAAATCTGACTAGGCCAAATTTTTCGGGCCGAACTGAGCCGAATTAAGGGGCTAGAAGAATTGAAATCGGGCTAAGGTGGAGTCAGGTGAGATGGGTCGAGCAAAATCGGTTTGCTGGAGCCAGATTGGGGGAGGGTGTTGGCTATCTGACTCGCTCGAATTTTCAAAAATCCCTAATTAATACTACATCATTTTATATATGTATATATATCTCATAAACCTAACCCTAAACAACTCTCCCTCATTTCTCTCCATTCTTCCACCACCGCTCCTGTGTTTTTCTCTCGTTTCAAACCCTAGTTCCCTTCCCTGAGCTACCTCACCTTCCCTTGAAACCTTAATATTCTCCTTCAAATCCTTATTTGTGACCTTAATTCTCTCATTTGTATCCCTATTTCTTTCAATCTCTCTCGATAGTAATCTCTGAGCTTCTTTGGTCTAGAGGATGTTTATTATAAATATTGTTTATATCTAACATATTTTGGTGGGGTTTTTTTATTTTATGGAAGCTGATGATGCATGCAATGAATTTTATGTGAAAAAAGAGGTTGAAGCTTCCTTGTGTTGTCTCGATCTGTGTTGTTTGAGCAAGATCTCCTTGCTTTTGTTCCGATCTGTGTTGTTTGAGCAAGATCTCTTTGCTTTCTTTTGATCTGTGTTGCCTGAGCAAGATCTCCTAGTTTTTCTGTCACTGTATTCATTACGCAAAAAATATAAGGTATATTCTAGTTTTTTTTCTTGATTTTTAATTAAATGTTTTTTATTTTTTCTTAAATCATAGGATAATCAATTATTTGATTTTAAAAAAATTTCTTTCACTGTGTTGGTGTGTTTTGGTTTCTTGGGAATTTTTATTTTACTATTTTAACATAATTTTAAATTAAATATATTTTAAGAGTTTATTTAATTTATAAACCCTATTTTATAATATTATTATAATTTTAATATTTAATTTAAGTCTTATTACTTTACTTAACTATGTCGTTATAAAATTAATGTTTATTTTAATTTTTTGTCCCTTTTACATGACTATTGATTTCTAACACTATTGTTATGTACTTGAAAAAGTATCTATTTATATTAATTTTTATTTTATTTAAAATTTGTTAATATTCTTTTTTATATTTATTTATTTGAATGGAGATGATTTAAAATCTAAATTAAATTTAGATTATATTTATTTATGAATTTATATTTAATTTATATTATATTTATTTATTGTTTCTATTGGTGGTGTTGTTTACCTCTTTTTTGTAGGATGGATGTTGGGAATCCGAGTGGCAGTCAAACTGCTACTACTGGTGTTGTTCATGATGCTGAATCACGAAATGAGGTGGAAGCAACTAAAATAGATTCTGCTACTACTAAGCAAAATGATGTTACTATTAAAAGGAAAAGGACTCAATATAGATCGAGGGCTTGGGAGCACTTTGAGAAGATTAAAGATGACAAAGGCACTACACAAAAAGCTAAGTATATTTATTGTTATGCTAGTTTTAATGCTAACTCAAAAAAACATGGCACATCTTCAATGGGAAATCACATGTTACAATGCAAAAAAAAAAAAAATGCCACACAGCAAAGACTCTAGACAAGCCCTTTTAACCTTTAAACTTGATGGGCTAGAAGTAAATGGAAATGACCCTCTAGGTTTAGTTGGAACTTAGAAATTTAACCAACTGCTAATTAGGATTGCACTTGCTAAAATGATAGTTATTGATGAGTTGCCTTTCAAGCTTATTGAAGGGGAGGGGTTTAAAAACTTTTTTTATGTTGTATGTCCTAGGTTTAAGATCCCCTCTGGGTGGATAGTTAGTAATGACTGTTTTGCTTCTTATATGGATGAAAGAACTAAAATGAATTTTTTTTTTAAAGAACATTCTCAAAGGGTCAGCTTGACCACTAATTCCTAGAATTCTATCTAGAGAATCAATTATATGCGCATTACAACATATTTCATTGATGATGAGTGGAGGCTACACAAGAAAATTATATCTTTGTCCTTGTTTCTTCACATAGAGGGGAATACATAGCCAAAGCTTTAGAAAACTGCTTACTTGAGTGGGGTTTAATGAATATTTTTAGTGTGACAGTAGACAATGCCTCATCAAATGACACATCAATTTCTTATTTTAAAAAGAAATTGTTGACTTGGGGAGTGTGCTCAGTTAGAGCAAAGTATGTCCATATGAGGTGCTTTGCATATATTCTTAATCTGGTAATTAATAAGGGTTTGAAAGACGTTAACTTAAAAGGTGAGGGAAGTTGTTAGGTATGTTAGAAACTCCCCTGTTAGACTGAGAAAATTTAGGGAATACAGTGAATTAATGGGTGTTGATTGCAAATCAAGTTTGTCACTTGATGTTCCCACTAGGTAGAGCTCAACATACTTGATGTTAAGGACTGCATGTAGTTATGAAAAGTCATTTTAGGTACTTGAAAAACAAGAGTTCAGTTTTAGGGCAAATTTGGGTAAGAATGTCCCTAGTTTTGAGGATTGGCAAATAGTGAAATAGTATGTGAAATTTCTTCAGCATTTTTATAAATTGACTTTGAGAATTTCAGGTTTAAAATATATTACTGCCAACTTATTTTTTAGTGAAATTTCAGATCTTTTCTGCATTATAAATGAATGGCAATAATCCCCTAATTTGCAAGTTAGGCATATGGGACTTAGTATGAAGTCCAAGTTTGACCACTATTGGGGTGACCTGCAAAAAATGAACTTTCTAATTTTCATTGCCAACATTCTTAATCCTAGGGACAAAATTGAATTCATGGGATTCTCCTTAAATGCAATTTATGGAGAATTACAAGGTGGAAGCTTATTTAACACTGTCAAATCTGCCCTATATAAAATTTTTGAAGATTATGCGGCCTTTTACAAACTTGTCAATGAATCTACTTCTTAAAGTTGCTTTTTTGATTCCGGAATTCATACCCAACCTGAATCTGGTGCTAGGGTACCTGCTTCTGGTACAACTATTTCTGTTTTAAAAGCTAGGTTTAAGAAACAGAAAATGGAGGAGGGTTTAGGTAGAAGCAAAAAGAGTGATCTTGATTTATATCTGAATTAAGCAATTGTTAAGAAGATGGGAACTTCGATGTATTGAGGTGGTAGACATTGAATTCAGAGAGATTCCTAATTCTCTATAAACTTGGTCATGACGTTTTGGTTATTACCATCTCAACTGTTGCTTCTAAAAGTGCTTTTAGTACTGGTGGGAGTGTACTTGATGTCTTTAGGAGTTCTTTAACTCCAAAGATTGTGGAAGCACTGATTTGCACATCTGATTGGCTAAGAAAAGGTAGTAAGCCTGTTTCAGTTGAAGAGGCAATTAAGGAGTTAGAGAACTTTGAGAAAGGTATTAAGCCCAGTTTTTTTAATCACTTTTTGTTATATTTTTTTATTTATCTACATTGACTAACACTGAAGTTTTTATGTGCTGCAGATCTATCAGCAGTTAGTCCTAAGCCAACTATAACACATGCCTCTGCCACATCTTAATTCTTAATTAATTTTGCTTGCACATTTTGCAAACCTATTTTTGAGTAAATATGTTAACTATGTTGGTTGCTTATGATTCTATTTGCTGCCTGTGCCTGTGAATATTTTATACTTGATCTGATTGCCTAAATGTGACCTCTACTAATGAGCATGAATTGCAAGTTGTTAACAGTGTTGCTATTGCATTCAGTTTTTGTTTGCATGTGACCTCCACTGCATAAGCATTAATTGCATGTTATTCACAGTGTTGTTGTTGCATTCATTGTTTATTTTTGAGGCTATGATGATTGCTTCCACTCACCGTAAACTGAGTCACTTAAGTGAATGCTCTTTACTTAAATTTCCTTGGTAGCTTATTTTAATTATAGCTGCAGGAAATGTGGTTGCATTTTCTTTAGCATGACTTCATTTACAAAGTCTAAGCCTCCCCTAGTCCTACTAACTTTTTGTTGCAACATGTTTTCTTTTGAATTGTTAGCAATTGATCAAGGAAATATTATTGTGGATTGGAGACTTGCTATCTGCAGGAGATAACTTATTTCTATTTGATGCTTTAATTCACATCTCTTTGGTTATTTTTGTATGTTTATTATATGAGATGAGTTGATGATGAGGCTTCCACCTTTGTTGCCTATATGATTCAAGTACTAGACAGTTTGCAAAGTCTCTTTGGTGGCATTGTTGTTGTTGCCAGAAACATTGTTAGAACCATTCTGTTGTTGATTTAAAAAACATTCTCTAAGACTCATCTTATTTTTATTTGATTTTAATAGTTGTGATTTCAGTGTTATGTCTTATTTTAATACTCTGTTTATGTTCAATTTTTGCAGGAATTTAGGAATCCTATTAATTTTTGGTTGGATTCCTATTCTTTTTACCTTTTTGTTGACTGAAAATGCACAACACATCATATTATTTTTCTTAAATTGTATAGCATATTTAGAATAGGAGTAGAAAGTGATTTTGTAATTATTTGATTAGATAGGTTATGATTATTTTATCATACAGTTAGATCATCTTATTATATAAATTTGTAATTATATTTATGTTAGGGCTTTATTTAAATGGGCATATAAAACATTAAACATGTAAGTAAGGGCCAAGCCCACTATATAATAAAAATTAGGTTAATTTTGTTTTTGCGCTTAGTTTTAATGAGCTGCATCAAACTGAGTCCATCCAAAAAATTCTAATCGAATAATCCGATTATTTCGGTTAACCTATCCGTCGGTTCAACTCTAAATTTTTGTACGGTTCAATTTGTCCATACCCACATCCGAAACCCATCGTACCATAATTCCCAAGCCGACCCGCCTGATGCTAAGTCATAGTTAGAAATCACTGTATGTAAACGCAGACCGACTCTAAAACAAAAAGAACGTATTTTTGATCGACACAAAACCGATCCGAGCAAGTCTGAGAAACCATCCAATTCAATTTTGGAGCTTGAAAACCTCAAAAGGACAGAGAGAGAGAGAGAGAGAGAGAGAGAGAGAGGAATGTTAGGGAGAAGGTTAGTTTCCTTGTTCAGAAGATCTTCTGCATCACAGCTTAATTTCCAGGTAAAATCGCTTTCAAAATTTCTCCTTTTACAACAAAATGAAACTAGAGAAGTTGAATTTTGTAGGGTTAAGAAGGGAACTTCTCGTAAATTCATATACCCATTAATCTTTGATAGTGAAAGCTTTGAACTTTATTATTGTTTTCAGGGCAAAATGTATAGAAAATTTAGTGGGGTTTTGAGGGGAACTTCTTGTTCATATATCCATTAATCTTTAATAGTGAAAGCTTTGAACTTTATTGTTGTTTTTGGATAAAAATGTCAGGTAACAGAGGATTTGGTGAGGTTTAAGAAGGGAATTTGTTGTAAATTCATATACCCATTAATCTTTGATAGTGAAAAATTTTGAACTTTATTAATGATTTTGTCTACAGTACTGCAAAGCCAAGTAGATGAAGAAAAGAGCAAGTCATTTGGACGTAAAGCTGTTTCTTTTGTATTGATTACTGTTACTGGTGGTGTTGCTTTGAGTGCTCTCGATGACCTTGCTATATATCGAGGCAGCAGCAGGTATGTTACATGATGACACCTGGAAAACCATAGTTTGGTTCTACAAATATGGAATTTGAGGGAAAAAAGTGTTGCTTTTGCTAGATTGATCAAGGAATGTTTGTTTATTTATTTTGTGTAAAATTGATCAATGTAAAAGGAGGACATCAGTTCATGTAATTTTCGTTCATTTGGATTTAGATGATAAAATGTGGGTTTTCTTTTTTCTCCACTCTGAATTAAATCATGGATGGAGGTTAAATTGTTTCTTGCACGATTCATGGTGATTCTTGTTTATGCTTTTTTATCCCTAGTTTAAGGTTTCTCGATGTATCTTCTAGGTATAGGAGGGCTTTTCCTATGTGTAAAATAGTCTAATTATTATGTTGTTGGTAAGCACATTACATATTGTTTTCTGTTGCACGTTGTTAGATGCCATTGCACTATCCTGTAAACCTGTTGCACGGTGAGAAAATCAGTCTCACACGCCCTTTTTGTACAAATTGAAGATGTTGTTGATTACAGAGAAAAAAGGCAACAGATGTTCATATTGTGTAGCAATTATTTTTGTGAATTTATTTTTTTTGGCAATGCTCGCAAATCCTGTTATTTGATGTTATCATTCATTCATTCATTCATTCATTCTTATAGTGACACAGTGTTAAATTATAGTGATTGCACTGTATTTTTTAGCAAAATTTACAAGTCCATTATAGTTTAATACAAGCTTCGATAAATCACACTTACTTCAGTTTAAAAGATTCATTGCAAATTGCAATTAGATTAATTAGTCTCCCTTTTAGACAATAAACATCAAAACTGCAGAAACAATTACCCTTGTCTAAGTCTAAATTGATGATAAAATGCATCTAGAACTCCTTGACCGTATCTTATGAATTACAACTTCAACAATTAAAGTATTTTCCCGTATGAATCTATTTGTTGGATCATTGAGTTCGCTGAGAGATATGAATTTTGCAAAACCCCAATCCTGTACAGAAGAGTTGAACTTCACCTAAGCTGCATCCATCAAGTCAATTAGAAACAATAAAGTTTTAGTAATGAGTAGAAAATAATATAGCAAAGAGTATAGCGCAAGGAGCCAAAGACTTCCACTTTGTTTTTTACGGTGTTTTCCAAGAAGATGATCTCTAATGCGCAAAGTGAATTCTGCATACAGCCCTCGGCCATCAACAAAAGTTGCATGATCTTCTAGTTGCAAAAACATTGACAAGGTATTGCCTTTCCCTATTGAATCCCCCTTGGGGAAAACCTTTAAAGGCCTATTAGAAAATAAAGAGAACATCAGCATGACATATAATTTTACTTTTTTTTTTAAATTTTGTAATTAATTGGGAAGATTAAACCACCTAAATGCGGCTAAATTGAACACCAAAAAGCAGGCTTTCCACTTTTAAATCATGTGAAAATAATTCTACAAATCAACAACATCAGTATTCAAATTTTGATATTTTTAGACAAAATAGCCAGTAGTGACTCTTTCATTTCACCAGCAATTTTGCCGTTTTCCTAACTGTAACTTTTGTTTTAAGAAAATTATGATACATACCACTTATTGTCACCAGTAGAAAACCTCTCGGATTTGTAGCATACTTTATCTAGTTCTGCAAAATTGTTAATCTTCCAAGTGTAAGTAGTGCCAACAGGTTCCACAACCAGTGACAAGCACCCGCCTTTGTTTGTGTTTTCTACCACAAAAATCTCAACTCCAAACACGCAAGTGTCGTCCTGAAGCTATCCTTTTGAAACATCGTTAATATCTCTGAGTGAAACTAAATTATCAAAGCCCCATCTTGTCTTCATCCCATAAAATCGCTTCAATCTCTGCTTAGCAACTACCAAAACATGTTGCAAAGTGTTAACAAAACGTACCCAGAAAAGAAATTTGAACAAAAACGTTGAATTGTACCTTGAACAGTCAAGTACTTGTCCCGAATATGGTCATAAACAAGCATCTTGAAATTAACATTAACCTCCCGATTCAAGGGAAGTGAATTTGGTTCAGATGACAATAGATACAAAGAGATGTGCCCATCTCCATTTCCTTTAGGATACAGAGATAATCTCCTGCCAAAGATTCACAAACAAATTAATATATGCATGCAACAACCATGGACAATGATGGATAAACACATGAAAAGATTTTTATATCTGACGACAAAATTCATGAAACACATATCTATACACTATAATACACCTGAAATATGCAAAATATTTCAATAATCAGAAACGCGTATCTTACCATTTGTAGCCGCCAACTTCAAAATCAGGTGATTGAAATTCCTCTTCCCATAAGCTTGAAATCACTGAAAACTTGTCAACCTTAAATGTGTAATGAGCTGGTGGAAGGTCCCTCAGTTCCCTAATGATGTCTGATCACATATCATAAATAACAAAATAGAAAAAAAAAAATTTAAACATTCTCAAAGCTTAAATCACTAAATGGACAATTTTCTTTTTAACATTAAAAAATCATGAGTTCAATCTATAACCACCGCATGCCTGGTAGAATTCTCCTCCTAAGTTCAACCAAAGAAATAAACATTTTAAAAAAATTTGCACGAAGATCATGAGAGATCAAGGAAAACCTGCACCGTCATCTTCAATGGTAATAGGGTCATCCTCCATGGTTCGTTTTTTGCCTTTCATGTTTTGATCGTCCATGTCTTCGAGATTTAGTCCTTTAATGTATGTATAATATGTGCATGTATAAGATATGCTTTTATATACATAGAGAGTAAGTTTGGCAATTTGGGAGTGGTTCTTTTATCGAAGAATGATGATAAGTGTTATTAATTAAGTTCCATTACCAATATTTGAATAGTGAATTGAATGTGCATTGAACTTTTTATCTTCTCAATTTTCATTGGCAACCTTTTTCACTTCATCCAACAGACATTTACTCTGACACATTTTTTGCTTAATTTTTGGCTCCATAATTGAGATTTGAGATGTTGAATAACTTATAAACTTCTATTATCCAATCATCCAATCTAGAACAAGAATATTGTCATGTGAAACCTGGAATCTGCAAAACTTTATGTTCATGTGAAACCTGCAAATTGTGGGACTTTGACAATTGTCTACAATCAATAAATGAGACTCATATAAGATAATCGTCCGCCCCTGATGTTCTGATATTCTGTGGAGAACATATTATATAAGCTTCCATGGAGCTATTAGGGGAAGAAGGTCCTACTGGACCAAAGGAATAAAACAATTGGCTGGGAGATGAAAGAGGCTAGATACGTTACAGGTATTGATCTTGATTTCTCCTGTTCAGCCTGTAACCTGTTGCACGACCAGAAAATCATTCTTCCCACGGCCTGTGCTATTCACGTGTGCTGTGTACCACTCGTTGTATACAATTGAAGGTAAAAGCATAAGTTTTGTTCAGGTTAAAGATCTTGATTACAGGGAAAAGAAGGTGGCAGATGTTCACAATGTGTAGCTAGCTATTCTTGTTGTGAGTTTGTATATTTGCAACACTCATGATGCGACTCTTGCTATTGGATTATCATTCATTCTTACTATGATAAATTTGATGATTTGTCACTCCCTCTTTGTTAGATTGTTCTTCAACTGCTAATTGATCCACAACGGCATATCATGTTCTTTAGCAAAATTTATAACTCTGATTATAGGTTATACAGGCTTTGATAAATCACACATGCTTGAGTTCAAAAAATTCATTGCAATTTGCAATTTGCAAATTGCAATCAGATTAGAAATATCATTGCAACTTGACATTAGCCTTTTAGCCATTGGCATTGGACTAATGAATCATAACAAAGTCACTACAAACCAGAGGTTTCCTTGGATATCATCCTAACAGGAAATTAACATCAAAGTGCAAAAACAATACCATAGTCTTGTCTTAATATAACTTGATAATAAGAGGTAGCTACTACAACTCCTTAAACGCCACCATCTTAGGAATTTCAACTTCAACAATCAAAGTATTCTTGTGTATAAATCCATTCTTGTGTAGCAATTATTGTTGTGAGTTTGTTTGTTTGTTTGTTTTTTTAAATTTTTAATTTTTTGTTTTTTGCAATGCTTGCAACTCCAATGAATTGATATATCATTCATCTTTATGGTGATAGAGTGTTAGATTGTTTGTTCTTGACATGCTGATTGCCCTGTATATTTTAACAAAATTTATAAGTGCATTATAGTTTAATACAAGCTTTGATTAATCACACATGCTTCAGTTCAAAACATTCATTGCAAATTGCAATTAGATTAGAGGGGCATCATTCGTAGCCCTTTTAGACGATAAACATCAAACTGCAGAAACAATTACACTAGTCTAAGTCTAACTTGATAAAAAGCATCTAGAACTCCTTGAATGCCACCATCTTAAGAATTTCAACTTCAACAATTAAAGTATTTTTCAGTAAGAATCCGTTTGATGCATCATTGAGTTCGCTGAGAGATATGAATTTCGCAAAACCCCATCCCGGTATTGAAGAGTGGAACTTCGCATTATCTGCATCCGTCAAGTTAATTGAAAACAATAAAATTTTAGCTATGGTAGTAGAAAAAATTATAGAAAAGAGCATAATGCAAGGACATCTACCTTCTCTTTCACGGTGATTTCCATGCAGCTGATTTCTTATGCGCAAAGTGAATTCTACATACAGCTCTCGCCCATCGACAAGAGTTGCATCGTCCTCTAGTTGCAAGAACATGGACAAGCTATTGCCTTTCCCTTCTGAACACCCCTTGGGGTAAACCTCTAAAGTCCTATAATTAGAAAATAAAGAGAACATCATAAAATCGCATGACTTATAATTTTGCTGGTTTTTTTTTTTTTTTTTTGCTTTTTGTAATTAATAGAGAGGTCAAACAATCTAAATACTGTTGAATTGCACAACAAAAGACATTCTTTTGTCTTTTAAATCAGGTGAAAATAATTCTAGAAATCAATAGCAATAGAATTCAAACTTTGATATTCTTAGACAAAATAGCCACTAGATCACTCTTTTATTTCACTGACAATTTTGCTGTTTTCTAACGGTAACTTTTGTTAATTTTATGAAAATTATTATACATACCAGTCATTGTCACCAATAGAAAATATGTTGGATTTGTAGAATTTTTTATCTAATTCTGCAAAATTGCTAATCTTCCAAGTGTAAGTGGTGTGAACAGGTTGCACTCCGACCAGCGACAAGCACCCGCCTTTGTTTGTGTTTTCCACCACAAAAATCTCAACTCCAAACACGCAGGTGTCGTCCGCAAGATATCCTTTTGAAGCATCATTAATGTCTCTGAGAGAAACTAAATGATCAAAGCCCCATCTTGTCTTCATCCCATAAAATCGCTTCAATCTCTGCTTCGCATCTACCAAAACACGTTGCAACAGACATATCTATATAAGTGTCACCAAAACGTACCCAGAAAAGAATATTGAACAAAAACGTAGAATTGTACCTTGAACAATCAAGTACTTGTCCCGAATATGGTCATAAACAAACATCTTGAAATTAACATTAACCTCCCGATTCAGGGGAAGTGAGTTTGATTCAGATAATAGTAGATATAAAGAGATATGCCCATCTCCATTTCCTGTTTTGTTTCCTTTAGGATACAGAGATAATCTCCTGCAAAAGATTCACAAACAAATCAATATATGCATGCAACAACCACGGACAAAGATATATCAACAAATGGAAGATTTTTATCTTTGGGTGTATTATATCTGACAACCAAACACATACTTCAAGTATTTTACCTTGATCAACAAAATAAAACACATATCTATACACCTGAAATATGCAAAAATTTTCAATATTCAGAAACGAGTATCTTACCATTTATAGCCGCCAACTTCAAAATCAGGTGATTGAAATTCCTCTGCCAATAAGCTTGAAATCACTGAAAAGTTGTTAACCTTAAATGTGTAATGAGCTGGTGGAAAGTACCTCAGTTCCCGAATGATGTCTGATCAAATATCATAAATAACAAAATAGAACCAAAAAAAAAAAAAAGAGAAACAAAAAATTAAAAATTCTCAAAGGTTGAATCACAAAATGGACAATTTTTTTTATAACATTAAAAAATCATGAGTTCAATACTTCAATTTATAACCACTGTATGGTAGAATTCGCCTCATAAGTTAAAAAAAAAACATTTTAAGAAAATATATACACAAAGATCATCAGAGATTAAGAAAACCTGCATTGTGGTCTTCAACGGTAATAGGTTCATGCTCCATGGTTCGTTTTTTTCCTTCCTTGTTTTGATTGAACAAGTTTTCCGGTGGAGTCTTTTCATGTATGTATAATATGTGCATGTGTAAGGTATGATGCTAATATATAAATAGAGTAAGTTTGGAAATTTGCAAGTGGTTCTTTTATCCAAGAATGTGTTATGTATATCCCTTCCATATGAAGGACCCAATGCAAATTTAATAATAAAAAAAAAAAACCGACTTCATGGCCAACTACTTAGCCAAGAAGTAAGCCTCATGGCTAGGGAAAATTTTATAATAATTCTGGTTTTTTTAATGTTTTGAAATGTCAAATCAATAACATCAAGTTATTTAGAATTTATTCATGTTAATAATTTTTTATTATTTTAATTAAATAGTTAATTTTTATTAATTTGGTCTTTCATCTCATCAAAAATCTGAACTATTATATAAAGTTTCTATGGCTAGAGGTGACAAAATAGATGCTTACCCGTTTATCCGCTAATACCCATTCATTTTAAATGAGTTTGGATTATTAATGGGTAATATACAAAAGTTAAATTAGTGGCCTAGGTTTTTTGTTTCTTTCAATTTTATTTTTGCTACTTTCACTTTTATATCCAAAAGTGGTCTATTTTTGAAACTTTGCACCATATTTCGACGATTTCAGTTTCTTTTGATTTTGCTTGCCTTTTTTTTTTTATGTAGAAATAATTGTAACTGAGACTTTGTAAAAAACAAATGCAAGAAAATTAGAAAGTTTAAGTTCAAGAGAATAAGAGCAAGAAAATAAATAAAAATAAACAACTGTAACAAATAGCAACAAAAATAAACAATTGTAAATTTTTGTTGATTTTATTATTTTAGTTATTACTTTTTAATTGTTTTGGTTGTTTGTCTTTGTTTATATTTGTTGATTTTTGTTGAAAAAATAATAAAATAACAATAAAAAAATAATAAAAAGTATGAGATATATAAAAAAACTATTATTTTTATCATTAATACTAATAAAAATAAAAAAATTTATTTATGGCGTTACTTTTATCATTAATAATAAAAAATCAACAATAATCAACAACAATCAACAGCTGTAAAATTTTGTTATTTGTGTTGGTTTTAGTTGATTTTTGTTGTTTCAGTTGTAGGTTTTAATTGTTTTTGTTATTTCTCTTTTTTTATATTTGTTGATTTTTGTTAAAAATAAAAATAAAAATAATGAGATATATAAAAAATTATTATTTTTATCATTAATACTAATAAAAGTAAAAAAATTTATTTATGGCCTTAATTTTATCATTAATAATGAAAAAATAATTTAAAAAATAGTAAACATTAAAAAAATCAACAAAAAAAAAAAATAAACAACAATCAAAAACTGACAATCAACAACATAAAATTTTGTTGATTTTTGTTGTTTCAGATGTTGTTTTTAGTTTTTTTTAAATAAAAAATAATTTAAAAATAGTAAAAAATAAAAAGAATCAACAAATGACAATCAACAACATAAAATTTTGTTAATTTTTGTTGTTTTGTAGTTTCAGTTGTTGCTTTTAGTTTTTTTTATTGTTTCAGGTTGTTGATTTTTGTTTATTTTTAGTTATATTTGTTTATTTGTTTATTTGTTTATTTTTTCAGCTTTTTTTTGGTTGATTTTACAAATACATCATAATGATTGTAAACTTGTTACATATTGATGATCAATAAGTATCAAATAATTTTTTTTTAAAAAGTTGTTAGACATTTTCATAAACAAATTAAATTAAAAAAAAATCCGTATTCTTTAAGAATATAAAAGGAGAAAATTTTGTTTATTTATTGTTGTTACAATAGTTGAAGATATTTATTGTTTGGTTTAACAATAATTGAAGATGGTTAGTTCATAATTATTCATTTGAAAAGAAAAAAGGTCTTAAGAGAAAAAAATATTGAGCAAAAAAAAAAGAAAATGTAGAAAATAAGATGAAGAAAACACCTTAAAAATAAAAATAAAAAGCTGAGCAAAAAAAAGTTGAGAAAAAAAAAAGAAGACATAAGAAAAAAATGTTGAG
>CATIWM010025664.1:0-13081 GCA_949671775.1 Mallotus repandus | reverse complement strand
GTATGGGGATCAACAAAGTGGGAAGAGTACACTCTTATAGAAGCACCTGAGGGCCTTTTTAAAATTCACCATGCTGATATTCCACTTTCCTATTACACTGGACTTCTTGGTATGTTCTACTTTTCAGTCCACGATTTTTTTTTTCATTTATAGGGTGGTCGAACGGTAGCAAAATTTGATCATACACTTCAGAATGTTTTTGAAGAGAAGTTATCATTAGATTACTTCTTCACTGATATTTTTTTTATTCATTCCTAGATGGAAATCTCTAATTGACCTTTTAAATGCTCCTTAAGTGTATGATTTTTCTCCATTCAAATAGATAGAATTGCATAAGTCAACAAGCATATGCAATTAAATTGAAATTATTCTAATGTAAATATTTTTTTTAAGAGTGGGTCAGCTATGTCTAGTTTTTCAAACAATGAAATATATTAACAAAACTCAATTGGGTTCTTGTCGAAGAGTTATTTTATTTCAAATCCGACTCCGTTAAAGCCTTTTCTCTTCATTCTTACAGGAATGCCTGGCATCACTGCTTACTTTGGTCTAACTGATACTTGCAGTCCTAAGAAAGAAGAAAGAGTCTATGTATCAGCAGCTTCTGGTGCAGTAGGTCAGCTTGTTGGACAATTTGCAAAGTTGATGGGTTGCTACGTTGTTGGAAGTGCTGGAAGTAAAGAAAAGGTGAGTTCTTTTACACTATCTTGAAATGGTAGCAGCCATTGGAACACTTTATTTAACATGGACTAACTTTTTTGTTTTGTTCATCTGATCAAACAAGGTTGATTTATTGAAGGACAAGTTTGGTTTCGATGAAGCTTTCAATTACAAAGAAGAGCAAGACTGGAATGCTGCTTTAAAAAGGTTAGTATATCTATATGATTTTTACAAGTAATTTAAGATATTCTGTCTCCAGTTCCTGACTCCAATTTGACTGATGACAATTTTTTCTTCCTAATCCTCAGGTATTTTCCTGAAGGAATCGATATATACTTTGAGAATGTTGGTGGAAAAATGCTTGATGCGGTGCTATTGAACATGAGAGTCCACGGCCGAATTGCGGCTTGTGGAATGATATCTCAATACAATTTGCAGAACCCTGAAGGAGTGTACAATTTGACGAGTATAATTTACAAGAGAGTTCGTATACAAGCATTTATAGCTGTCGATTACTTTGGACGATACTCAGAGTTCTTGGAGTTTGTTTTGCCTTACATTAGAGAGGGTAAGATTACTTATGTGGAAGACATAGCTGAAGGCATTGAGAGTGCTCCTGCTGCTCTTGTAGGCCTTTTTAGTGGCCGAAATGTTGGAAAACAAGTTGTGGCAGTTGCTCATGACTGAGCTTGAAGCGCCTTTGAAACATAGCTCTGGTCTAGAGGTCATCTGCGTTTAATAACAGTCATAAATTGTTATTTAATGGGTAAAATGTCTGTCTCTTTAAATAATGTAAGAAAATTTTTATGTACCAAAATAGTATAAATGTATAGGAACTATCCTATACGTTTTATGATAAATTTTTAATTTTAGTAAAAATGTCCTAATTTTACTAATTGTTGGCAATTTTAACACAAATAGATATTTGATCAAAAATCAAATAGAAGATGCAATTGTGACATCTATGAAACAGGAAATGTACCTTTTATATTATAAAATTTATAAAAATCTGTTGGCATAAAAAATCTTAACATTTATGATTTTGACAATTTTACCCAATTTTTAAAATTTAAAAATATTTTAATTTAAAATTAAAGTTAAATGAAAAGGTATTGAAGTGATAATTGAAAGATTGAATTCACATGTGATAAATTTTTAAAATTTTATGTGTTATATATATATATATATATATATATATATATATATGACAAATAAAGGAGGTAACCTAAAATCTTTGAAATCTTATTATGGTAATAATTCCATTTTTGTTGGGAATGAACAATTTTTACCCATTACACACATATAGGTAAGGCCTTGTTAAATACTTCTCATGATGAGCTTTTATTAAACAATGTTTTAGTTATATCAGAAATTAAAAAGAATTTATTATCAGTAAGTAAACTTATTGATGATAATTCTTGCAATATTCTCTTTAATGATGATGAGTTTATTATTAAGGATCACAAGAATCAAATTCTAGCCAAAGGACAAAGGAAAGAAGGCTGGTACGCACTTGAGAAAGGATACATTATTGAAGCACTTACTGCCGCCAAAGTCCAGGTGTTAGTTCAAAGATATGGTGTGCCCATTTAGGACATCCTAATTTAAAATTTTTGTAGCTTTTGGAGAATAAGAAAGTTATCAATGTTTCACAATGGTTGACAAAAAATATCATATGTAATAGTTGCCAACTTAGGAAACATTGTAAACTTTCTTTTAATAAATCAAAATCTATTTCAAAATTCCCTTTAGAAAAAATTCATAGTGATTTATGGGGTCCTACCCCAATACTTTCTTCTCAAAATTTTCAATATTATGTAATTTTTGTTGACAATTTTACTTGCTATACTTAGTTATATCCTTTAAAAGGTAAATATAACTTCTTCCAGTGTTTTCTTAAGTTTCAAGCTCTTGCAGAGAATTTCTTTGATGGGAAAACAAAAATTTTTCAATGTGATGGTGGTGGAGAGTTTACTTTCAATCAATTCCAAAATCACTTGGCTTTATATGGAATCACACAACATATTTATTGTCCATATATGCTTGCACATAATGGACTTGTCGAACGAAAGCATCACCACATCGTTGAAACAAGATTGACTATGCTCTTTCATGCAAATGTTCCTTTAAAGTTTTGGGTAGACACTTTTCTTACAGTAATTTATCTAATAAATAGATTACCACTTTCTTCTAAAACCGTTAAGGAAACTCCATATTTTAAAATTTTTGGTAAGGATCCTGATTACTCCGGCTTACGTATTTTTGGCTCACAATGCTTTCCTTATATAAAAACTCCAGGTATGCACAAATTTTCTAAGAAAATATTTCCTTGTGTGTTCATAGGTTATAGTCCTTTGCATAAAGGATAGAGGTGTCTTGATAAAAATATTAATCGTATCTATATTTCTCGGCATGTTGTGTTTAATGAAAATTACTTTCCTTACTTGTCAAAGATTATTCTTTTCCTATGTCTTCTAATAATTTGTCTCTTACTACCTTTCCTAACATGGATGAATGGTTTTCAAAAAATTTCAAAGTTCACAATCACCAGTAGATCAAGCGCATTGTCTTCCAGATTCTGATTCCTCTCCTAGTCGACTTCCAGCTTTTAATTTACAAATCCATGGATATTCCTCCATTTCACAAGTTTAGGATCTTCCTCCTTTACTAGACAATCAAAGTCACATTATCATTACTCCTACCAAAAATGATGATGATATTGAAACTTCTTTAACATCTTCCCACAATGATAATGATACCATTACCCCTATATTAACCACCACCACCACCTTACCTCTCTCTTCACCCTCTCGACCTCCTAGACCAAGACATTCCCCTTTTTACTTTAAAGACAATTATTGTCCTACTATTTATTCATAACCCAATAACGCACTTTTTATTTCCATCACTGAACCTAAAACCTTTAAAACAACTTTCAAATTTGAAAATTGGAAAATGCCATGCCAGAAGAGATTGTTGCACTCTAACGTAACAAGACATGGTCTTTTGTTCCTTGTCCATCAAATGCCAATGTAGTTGGTTCTAAATAGGTCTACCGTACTAAGTATAAAGAAGATGGCATCGTTGATAAATTTAACGCACGATTAGTAGCCAAAGGCTTACACACAGATTCCGAGTCTTGATTTTGGCGAGACTTTCAGCCCCATTGTCAAAGCAACAACCATCTATGTCATACTTTCATTGGATGTTTATTTTAAATGGCCTCTCAAGCAATTAGATGAAAAAAAGCCTTTTTACATGGTATACTTCAAAGAGCGTTTTTACATGGAGCAACCACTTAGATTTATAGATCCTAAACTCCCTAATCATGTTTACCTTTTACAGAAATCACTCTATGGTCTTAAACAAGCACCCCGTGCTTGGTTTGCTAAATTATCTCATTCCTTTTTTTTCTGTCGATTTTTATTGTAGCAAAGTTGATCCCTCTCTATTTATTTATAACCATGATACTAACTTAATTCTTTTACTTGTCTATGTAGATGATGTTAGTCTCACTAGAAATGCCCCATCACTCATCAAGAAGCTCATTTGTTGTTAGAACAAAGAATTTGCCCTCAAAGATTTGGGCCAACTAACCTATTTTTTAGGGATTAAAGTTAAATACTTCTTAAGAGGTCTTACTATTTCTCAAACTAAATATGCTCGTGATCTCCTCACTAAGGCAAAAAAGCTTGAAGCATCTAAGATAACTATACCAAATTGCTATCAAATCCAATCCTCTCCCTGATGATAATGAACCAATACATCCTACCATATATTGCCAACTTTAAGGTTCTTTTCAATATCTTACTTTTACTATACCTGATCTCACATATGTTGTTAATCAAGTGTGTCAACATTTTTAACATCCCACAATGAAACACCTCTGAGCAATTAAATGCATTTTGCATTATATAAAAGGGACTCTCAATTATGGTATTTGTTATTTATCTCAAAGCTCTCTCACTCTTAATGCCTTTTATGATGCAGATTGGGCAGGCTGCTAAAGACAAGGAGAAGCATCACTAGTTTTTGTATTTTTCTTAGCTCCAATTTTGTGTCTTGGACTTCCAAAAAGCAACCTATGGTTTCTCGCTCAAGTGCTGTGGTTGAATATCATGCTCTAGCAATCACTGCTGCAGAACTGACATGACTCTAATATCTTTCCCATGATCTCAGCCTCACTCTTGAACAATCTCCTATTATTCTTTGTGATAATAAAAGTGCCATCCTTATGTCTTACAATCCTAATTTTCATGCCCGGACAAAGCACATTGGAATTGACTATCATTTCATTCGTGAAAAGGTTACAACTGGAGCTATTGATCTTCGGTATCTTTACACTACAAAGCAAATTGCTGATCTTTTTACTAAAGTACTACCAAAAGCTTTATTTGCTTCTTTTTGTTATAAGCTTGGCGTTTGTTCTCCCTCACTGCCAACCATTAAGGGGGGAGGGGGGGGGGGGGGTGATAAGATACTCACCAATAATTAAGGTCAAATTGAAGGAAAAGATTAAGGACAAAATCAAAGAGAATTATTAGAGTCAAACCTATTGTACCTCATAAATTAGAGCTATCAACATTACCTCATTAACTTCTGTATAATTTCAGCAGTGATTTCTTAATCATTGACTAGTTACCTATTCAACATATTGCCATTAGAAATTCTCTGTATATAAACTATTATAATTCTTATAGGAAAACATCATAACAAAATTTCAAATCAATCTCATCTCTTGTATATTCTTTATGTAATATACCTTTCCAGTTGTATGGATTTTTATCTTCTTAATATGTTTTTTAATTTTAGTAAAAAAAAGCTCATGTGAATTGATGTGTGTAGTGCATCTATTTATTAATGAGCCTTTAAATCTGTATAAAAATTATGTCAATATCCTGTTGCTAAAATAAGAACCAAAAAATTATCATTGTTATGTAGTTTTGATGTAGGATACAATAATAAAATCATCCTTGTATTTGAGAACTTGTAATTTTGTTTTAGATCAATATCTAACCCTTTTAAAATCTTGGATTTGGAGCATTCTTAGTCACTGTTTTGTAGATGTTAGAGAATTTTTCTTAAAACTTTGCTGGAATAATTTGGCAGATAATTTAAAAGCCATTGATACTTGCTTTGATGCTAAAGAAACTTGAAGTAACGAAACATTATATAGTAGTCCTGGCTTTTAATGAGTTGGAAAGCCAAACCAATAAAAATTGAGTATTTAATTAAATTGATAAAAACTAAAACTAATAGCAGACAGATGAACCCTAGATGGCTTGATATTATTGGTTTGGCCTTCCAACTCATCAAAAGTCAGGATCATTATAAAATTTTTGTGAAGTAACTGGTTTTGCAAAGTGGGTTCTATCCAAGAGCTTCTTCCACACTTATGCTAGTCACTTGAATTTCTACTTTTTTTTCTTTTTCTGTTGAACAAGAATATTTAGACTTTTGTTTTTATTTTGCATTTTTTTTGGCGATGGTGTATAAAAATTTTACAGTGCAAAGGAGTGAACTTTGAAGAAGTTTTTTTTTTGTAAGCAAAATTTTTATTAAAATGTGAGGGGAAAAACCACATGAGAAAAACACTCAAGTGATGAAAAACCTCTCCTTTAACTAAGTAAAAGAGAAAAAGAAACAAAGATACAATAAAAAAATAAACCAAACCAGAAAAGACCTAACTAAAACAGAAAAGAAACAACCTACAAACAAGCTACCTAACCCAAAACCGCACACAAATATCCAAAAGAGAGACTTACAAAAGCAAGAATTACAGCAGCCTGCACACCACTTAACAAAGCACACAAAAAACATTAATATTCTCCAAACTCATAAAATCTGAAGCACATAACAATGAGAATCACTATCCTTGACGCTTGCAACCCACCTTAGAGCAAGTTAAAATGCAGTTAGTAGATTGTAAAAAATCCATGGTCGAGAAACTAAAGGAAGGCGAGTAAGTATGACACCAAGCAGAGACTTAAAAGAAACCTAACTTATGGACTCTGAGGAAAGAAATAGTTTGACCTTCAAAAATCACCTCATTTCGATTAAGCCATAAAGTCCACACAATAGCATAAAAAAAGATACCTAAAAATCGAGTTTGCATATGACCATAAGCATAAGTCTTCAATGGCTAAAATAAGTGGATAAGATTAGATGGAACTACCACCTTAATACCCCACCAACCACAGAAAAAGGACCACACCAACCAACTAAAATGATAATGCAACAGAAGATGATCCGTAGATTTGCGAACCGACCACAGAAGACATAAAAATTACTTCCAAGAGGATATAAACCAATGGAGAATAAATAATCTCTAGTGGGCAGCTTATCAAAAAAAGCAAACCATAAGAAAAGCTCAGCCCTTTTAATGGAGCTAAATTAACCAAATATCAGGAAAAATCACTTGATCATAAGAAGAAATAGCCCGCGTAACTTCCTTATACAAACAATTAATTGAAAATTTCTTATAAGAAGAAGAGGACCAGATAACTTTATCATTCTTCACCAATGATAGAGACATTTGATTGAGGATTCCAAGCATTGTTATAAACTGATTAACTTTAACATCACTAAAATCCGGAACCCAATTAAAATTACACATCCAACAACCATTTTGATATTGACCAAAATTACAAATAAAGTCCCAAGGTCAGTCAAAAATAGAGAAAAGAGCTGGAAATAAATCTCTTAACTTGCTATTACAAGCCCCACGATCATGCCAAAAATAATGTTATGGCCATCACCCACTTCAAAAGAAAGGCAATTCAACAATATAACATTAAAATTATCATGAGCAAGAATCACGTAAGAAATATCCTTCCAAACTAAGGAATATTGATGAGAAGTTGAAAAAATATTATCAATTCTGCTTACTACATACTTTTGTCAAATTATTCTTACCCAAAGAGCATCTGATTCATGTTGTAATCTATTGCTCTCAAAACTCGCAAGCGCACAAGTCGCGATTGTAGCACATAAGATATCATTCCCACGAAGACTGTATATCGACTACCAATTATTTTTACATATAACTTAGCTAGCAAACCGAGTAAAAGAATTTGAGCAATTATAAAATATAAATTACAACAAAATAAACTAAACTGGAATAAAAAATTTAATGCTTAGAATCTAGGTTTAGTTTCACTATTCCATTTTAATGTTGAACACATTATCAAACAAATAATCTTTGGAATTCAGTTAAAGGTAATTGCTCTAAATTACCTAAAGACTCTCTCAAGTTAAATTAAGCATGCAAGGATTAAAATCTAACCTACTCTCATGATTAATAACTTAATCCTAGCTCATTAAGACTTTTAGCAATTAATTTATCAGTGTGATTAAACTGTCGTGACTCCTTGAAGAACTCTCCTACTCTCGTGGTCGAGTGATCTAAGTTCTAAGTGTTCTTAAGCTAATAAATTCCCTAACTCTCGTTGGTGAATTTATCCATAAACATGCAATCAAACAGGCCTGGAATGATAACTAGATAATATTGCAACATAAAGAATTAACTGAAATTCAAATCAAATAAAAGTACTTGTGTTCAATTTATATAATGGTATAGCTACTCCTGACCAAGATTCTAAAAGAGAATTGGCCATATATAGTTACGGAGAAATCCATAAACATGATCTATAGAAAAACAGAAAGATGAAATAAAAATAATTTGTTTAACAATTATTGATCTTTCTTCAGCCGTTATTGTGTATCTTGCAACTTCGTCTCCCCCTTCAAAAAGTGTTTTGATTTCCTTTATATAGAACTAGGGATAAGAAGAGTCCTTTTTGGTCTCAAATCTTCGTAATTTGCAAAACAGGAGACTTCCTAATCATCACACGACTTGGATACGACAAAGACAAACCGTGACAAAGCTAGGTGACATCCAAAATGTAATTGTCTCTGAATGGCTCAAACATGGCTTGCAATTGGCTCAAAGATTTACACAGGATTTGGAAGCTTTGACAATTCAACTCTAAATTCCTCATTTGTTCTTTAATTGCCCGGGGTCAACCTACACTCAAAAGATAAACCTTAATTAAAAACTAAATATATCTTCCTAAATAGACAAATAATAATAAAAATCCTAATCAAATACTAATTACTAAACAAACTCCTAATTAGACCCAAAAACTATTTAAATTAAATTATTTTCTATTTAAAATTTATGAAAATTCAACTCTAAGACACATAAATAATATTCACATCATAATCTCCATAGCCATTTTGCTAACAAAGCTCTATTTTGAAGCTCTATATCCATGATTCCTAAACCTCCAAACTCCTTAGGACGAGCAATTAAGACCCATCTCACTATGTGAATCTTCTTAGAATGGGTTCCTCTAGACCAAAAAAAATCTCGAAGGTGGTGATTAATAATAATTGTTACACCCTTAGGCATCTTGAAGATTGATAGATAACACAGAGGCATTGTAGAAAAAGTGGACTTGATTAAAGCAAGACGGCCCGCCTGAGATAACACTTTGCCCTTCCGAAGAGAAAGCTTCTTTTTAATCTTCTGAATAAGGGGCTGCCATACCGAATTGCGCTTAACAGATAAACCAAAAGGGAGTCACAAATACTACAAAGGTAATTGAGAAAATTGATAAAAAATTACAGTAGCAGACTAAGAAACAAACTCAGAATTAAGAACAACACCAACAACTTGACTCTTATGAAAATTGATTTTCAATCCTATGGTTATTGCAAAAATCTCAGTAACCGAACCAAATTAATGAGATAAGACTGCTTAGACTTCATAAAGAAAATAGTATCATCAGCAAACTTCAAATGAGAAACAACCAAACCATTGTTAGGGAAGCGAAACCCCTGAAACAAGTTAACCTACTCCAATTTAGCAATCAAAACCGATAGAGGCTCCATAGCAAGGATGAACAAAAAAGGAGACAAGGGATATCCTTGTTTAACACTATTTGACAAACTAAATTCTGCAGAAGGAGAGCCATTCACCAAAATTGAGGCCCTATAACCATGTAAACATTCTTTAATCCAAGAAATCCATAAGCTCCCAAATCCTATTTACTTAAGCACCCAAAACAAGTAATTCCAATGAATGAAGTCATAGGCTTTCTTAAAGTCAATTTTAAACATAAAACAACCAACTTTAGAAGATAGCGAAGAATGAATCACTTCATTAGCCACAAGATAACCATCTAAAATTTGTCTTCACCCCACAAAAGCAATTTGTGACTTAAAAATCAACTTATCCAAAACAACTTTCAATCAATTAGCTAATAACTTAACAATGAGCTTGTACAATCCATGAATCAAAGAAATTAGTTTGTATTCATCAACACACATCGCGGACTCTTCTTAGGAATCAAAGTAATAAAAGAGGATTTAATAGAATGAGGAAGCTTAGTTGTAAGATAAAAAGAATCCACTAAAGAAAACAACTTCGCTTTAATAGATCCCCAAGCTCTTTTATAAAAATAAAAGTTAAACCCATATGGACCAGGAGCCTTATGAGAAGCACAACTCCAAACTGCTGATCTTAATTCTTCCATTGTGAAACACTGCTTAAGTAAACATGCCTGCACAAAAGAAATAGAAGGCAATGGTGAATCATAAAAAAAAGGCATGTTGAAACGACGCCTAAAATGAGAAACCAATAAATTAAAAATATCAGCTGGCTTGTTAATAATTTGATCCCTATCGAACAATTGCCAAATAGAATTTCTATGCCATCTATTTGAAGCCTAAAGATGGAAGAATTTAGTCTTACAATCTTAAAGCTTACACCAAGTCACTCTAAACTTTTGCCTCCATAAGGATTTCACCCTTTTAGAGAACATAACTTTTTGTGAAAACAAAGAAGATAGCTCCTTATCTTTAGCCATAGATAGAGATCTGAACTCAGTAATACCCTCCAATAATTCTATCTGCCTTTCAATAAACTATAAATTATTGTCAATATTCCCAAACCGCACTCGATTCTAGTCCTCTAAGTGCCATTTCAAATATTTGAATTTATGCTGAATAGAAAAAAGAGAAGGAATATAACACCACAAATTTTGAAAAACTAAATTAAAACCTGGACTATCCCACCAACAATCAAGAGAGTGAAAAATTTTAGGACCCGAAATCTCATTCAAAGAAGAAAACCAAATTTGATTATGATCTGATGGGCCCTCGAGATAATGCAAGCAAACAAAGAAAAGGGAATTGAGACATCTAACCCATTGAAACAAAAGCTCTATAAATATAACTCTTACTAACCCAATTATGCCAAGTATAGGAATTTCCCTACAATCCAATCTCAATTAAATTTGTTGCATTGAGAAAATTATTGAATTGTTGAATACTAAGAGAACTTCCAGATGCTGGTAACTGATCAGAGGTCTTCCTCACTTGATTAAAATCTCTAATAAGAAGTAAAGGAAATTTATCAAACTGTCGATAATAATGCAATAATTTAGACCACACTAATTCCTGTAAAGACACATCCCCATAGTTATAGATACTAATAATAACACAAGTAAAATTGTCAGCAATAAAAGAACCATGCACAACAACTAAATGATCATAAACTATCAAATGAGTTTGTATGAAAGTTTGCTCATCCTACGAGACTAGAATACCACCTGCCAAATTAATGGCATTAGATGCCACAATCCCCCAAAATTGTCTAATCAAAGGAAAAGAAATAGAACTATAATTTTTTTCTGAAATCACAACCAAATCAACTACCTTAGCTTACAACCAAATCAACTGCCTTAGCTCTCATTAATCAATTTAGATAGAATGATTTTCTTGAATTATCAGCCCCTCTTGCATTCCACGCAATGATGAAAACCATGAGAAAAGAAGAATTACAAGCTAGTTTGCTTAGATGAGCTCTCCCATTTGTGAGCATTATTAGAAATCATCTCTGCAAAAACCTATTAAACAATACTATCTGGCTTATCAAATTTAAAACCCAAAGCTTTTCCCAGTAAAAGAATAGCATTGGCCTCCTCATGAACATCCAATAAAGGCTATTTTAACCTATCATTAACTCTCTTTATGTCACTTATATTGGGTTGCCACATCAAACTGGTTTAATTATGAATAACAGACTTATATCTGGACCAAAAATACAGTTTTCCTTTCACTCTTTTATACTTAAAGTTAACCAAACTACTCGAATTAAGTCTAATGACCCTTTTATTCTTAGATCGAGAATAAATGGGCTTTTTTATGTGAGAACCCTTGAAGAAGGAATAAGTAAGATGGCAAGAGAAGTAAGAGGCCTAGTGTCACTATCAAAAGTTGAGTAAACCAAGTCAACATCCAGCACAACAAAGTGAGACCGAGTTTGAGTAGGACATGAAGTCAACCAATTCATAATAACCATATTTCCATAAATCTGTGTAGAATCTGCATCCACTAAATTGTTAAAATTTGAAACAGTTACCAAATCATCTGAACGTTCATCTAGCACTTTACCGAAAACAACACTATTATTGGATAACTCCTTACCGAAATCAAGGCCTTTATCGGATATCTGATCAGTGTCCCTAAGCCTATCCCCTTGAGCTAACCCTTCTGGCCTTATAATCATAGCCATACTAGACTCATTCATATCACCTGAATTAAAATCATTAAACACAGTCCCTGAAACTGCATTACTGACGTAGCGTAAACTCACAAAAACAAGACAGATATATTGCTAGGCGTTGAATCGCGCACGATTACCGCCAAACAATCCTCTAAAACCTATTGAATTGCGCACAACTACTAGGAATTAGGCATTCAAATCGCACTCAATTTGGGATAAAAATATTCTCTGATTATTAAACAACGAAAACTGTCTCACAACAATCAAAAAGACAAATAAATAGGGCTACAAACGAAAACCCTAAAATAGAGAAGCAAAATACCGAAAATATCCCAAAAATATACGAAACACGAAATAAAAGTTTAAATGGAAATTTAAGGCCCAAAACAATGGAATTAGAGGAAAAAGTTGGATAGCAACAGCCAAAGCTGTTGCACCCGTTGTAGATCTCTGAATCAGCTTCGATTTGATATCTTATGGGCCCTACAGTTCATCCTGTGCTAGGAGTTATGGCCCGTTGAAGCCCGCTTGCGCACTTGGACTCTATCAAACCCATCCATGTGCGCCAAGGCCATCTGATCCACATCATTCCCTCCAGGTGACAGAAAATTCGGGCTCGAATTTGCAACAGCATCATCATCTACCGCCAAACAATCCTCTAAAACCTATTGAATTGCGCACAACTACTAGGAATTAGGCATCCAAATCGCACGCAATTTGGGATAAAAATAATCTCTGATTATTAAACAACGAAAACTGTCTCACAACAATCAAAAAGACAAATAAATAGGGCTACAAACGAAAACCCTAAAACAGAGAAGCAAAATACCGAAAATATCCCAAAAATAT
>CATIWM010025661.1:0-11038 GCA_949671775.1 Mallotus repandus | reverse complement strand
AATGAAACCATATAAAAAATTATAATAAAATCTGAAAATTTCTAAAAATAAATTTTTTACAAATTAAAATTAATTTAGAATTTTCTGTTACAAACACTAAATAGGAGCATTGTAATCCACATACACTTTTCTATATATTTTAAAGTTATCTAAAAGAAAACATATAAATTAATCAAATATGATATAAAAAGACAAAACTAAAATGTGAAAAGAGAATGCCATTTGTCAATCTATTATTAACATCTTATCTTCTCCATTAATTATTTGTTTTTTTTTTCTTGCAATTGTTTAAAAATCAAATTAATAAATGAACTATATGACTATATATGTGTACTTTTTTAATAAAAGCAAACATATTAGATTAAGATATATACAAGAGGTCTTGTTTTTTTAAGGGTAAATTAAAAAAAAAATTCACGATCTTTAGCAATTCTTATAATTTTGATATATTTTTTAATTTTTACATTTTAGAAATTTAATACATCGGTTGAAAATTTGGTGAAGTTTTGCTGACGTGAACATTAAAAAAATATGAGTCGGTCCACGTAAATGCCACGTCAAAATGCACTACTTTAACTATTTGCAAAAATACATGACCTTTGACATTTTTTATAATTTAAATACGACATATTGATTTTGAAAAATTAATACATATTTTTTTATTTAATTTATATTTTTCAATTGATGCATGTAAAGATAATATTTGAGTAATGAAAGTTCAAAATTTATTTTTCTAATTAAATAAAATATAAATTTTATTGCTTATTTTTATATAATGAACATTTAATTGATACATTCAAAGTGATCTAAAATTAATTAAATCAAATTGTATTTTATTATTTAAATTAATTTACATATTAAATAAATTTTATAATTAAATTATATATAAAATAATTTATGATATATAATTTTAATTTTTAATTTTTAATTTTTTATTAATTTAAAATTAATTTATTAATAAAAAATATAAAATTAAAAATATTAATTAATTACTATAAATTCATCAATAAAAAAAATTAAGATTTGATTTCAATGGAAACGTATATATTATTAATTATTTTATGTATAATTTGATTATAAAATTTATTTAATATGTAAGTTAATTTAAATAATACAATATAATTTTATTAAATTAAATATTTTAATATTGTAAATATTATAAAATAATAATTTAATCTAAAATAACTAAATACATATCAATTTGATTGTATCAATTAAATGTTCATTGCATAAAAATAAGCAATAAAATTTATATTTTATTTGATTAGAAAAATAAATTTTAAATTTTCATTACTTAAATATTAATTTTACATGCATCAATTGAAAAATATAAATTAAATAAAAAAAAATTGTATTAATTTATCAAAATCAATAGGTCATGTTTAAATTGTAAAAAATGTCAAATGTCATGTATTTTTTACAAATAGTCAAAATGATGCATTTTGACGTGGTGCTTATGTGGATTGACTCAGATTTTTTCGGTGTGCACGTCAGCAAAGTTTCACTGATTTTTCAACTGGTATATTAAATTGCAAAAATTTAAAAATTGGTGAATGACATTAAAAAAAAATAATATGTTGAAATTGAAAAAATCATTAAAGGTCGTGATTTTTTTTTTGTAATTTACCCTTTTTTGAACAACAATACTATTATCATAAAAAAAAGAAATACATATTAGCCCAATAAAAAGGCCATTAGCCCATCAAAGGAAAGAAATATCATATATAAATAATGAATGTCCTCTTTTATAATCTAGTAGTTCAGGTGATAGATATTGTAAAGTGAGATTATTGTTTAATTTCCACTCTCCTTAATATCCAAGTTGTTCAAAAAGATACAAATAAAATAACAATATTATTATAATATTTTTATATCATAATATTAACTTATTTATTTATTTTTAAAATTTAAAAATAATTTAAATATGTGTATATAAATTTATATTTTTAATTTAAAATATGTAAAATTATTATTATTATTATTATTATTATTATTATTATTAGAGATAATATTAGCCACTATGTACCTTTGACCACCGATCTTTTTATTTGTATCTTTGATCCATTCTTCTTTTTAAAACTAACCTTCCGTATTTTTATTCCACAAAATTGGCGTTTTTCACTTTTATGTTTCTTACTTTTTTATAATTTTCTTACTTATTTATTAGTTTTGATGTCATCTTTAATTGAAGTTGATTACATATATTTCTTTAATTTATATATTTTAAATAATTTTAAGTTTATATTCTACATAAAAAAAATTTTATTTTGAAACTTACCATTATTTAAAATAATTATTTAGAATATAATAATTAAGCTAATTAAACTGAAAATTTTTATAATCTTCAATAGTTATTTTTTTTATAATTATTTAGAATATAAAAAGTAATCTAACTAAAGTAAAAGTTATCCATAGTATTCAATAATTAATTTTTAGCAAAACAACAAAAAAATATAAAATATATCAAATAAATTATTATTTTTATTATTAATATTGATAAAAGTAAATAATCTATTTGCGGCCTTAATTTTATTATTATTAATGAAAAAATTGAAAAAATAATAAACAGTAACAAAAATTAACATAAATCAGCAAGAATTAACAACTACAATTTTTTTTTTGTTTCA
This sequence comes from Mallotus repandus, assembly GCA_949671775.1. NCBI lineage: Eukaryota > Viridiplantae > Streptophyta > Magnoliopsida > Malpighiales > Euphorbiaceae > Mallotus > Mallotus repandus. The sequence continues at coordinate 8,411 of CATIWM010025661.1, read as the reverse complement.
GTTGTTTTTGTAGTTTTTGTTGATTTTTGTTAGAAATAAAAAAATAACAACAAAAAAATAAAAAATTATGAAATATATCAAAAAATTATTATTTTTTATCATTAATAATAATAAAAGTAAAAATTTTAGTTTTGGCCTTAATTTTATTATTAGTAATGAAAAAACAACTGAAAAATCAACAACTATAAAATTTGTTGATTTTTATTATTTCAGTTGTTGTTTTTAGTTGTTTTCATTTATTTATTTTTTTTATTTTTCAGTGTTTTTTTGTTGATGTTACAAATACATCATAAGGATCGTAAACATGTTACATATTGATTACAAATAAAAACTAGATAATACTTTTTTTTTAAAAAAAATTGTTAGACATTTTACTAAACAAATCAAAGTAAAAAAAAAATTAAAATTCTTATTCTCTTAAGAATATAAAATGGAATTTTTTTTATTTCTTGTTACAACAATTGAAAATATTTATTGCTTGTTTTTACAACAATTGAAGATGTTTAGTTCATAATTATTTGCTTGAAAAAAAAGGTCTTAGGAGAAAAAAAATATTGAGCAAAAAAAAGAAAACATTGAGAAAAAAAATGAAGACAGTACCTTAAGAATAAAAAAAATTGTTGAGCAAAAAAAGTTAAAAAAAAAAAACAATAGAAAAAATGTTGAGCAAAAAAAATATTGAGAAAAAATAAAAATAGCACCATATCTTTTAATTTATTTTGTTAATTAAAATTTTTTGATATGTTATTAATTACATAACATTTCTTTTAATTAATTTTTTTATTTCGGTGTTATTAATTCATTAGGAGATTTTAATATAGATTTTGAGCAGTTGTTATATCATGAACTCTTGTCCATAATGTAACATGGACACACGCGTGCAAGAAGAAACGCGCGTCTTTTCCTTCTTCTTTTTTTACCATAAAACCACCAACTACAATTGAACTAGTAGCCAAGGTGTATAAGCAAGCTTCCAACTACTCCTTCTGCGTTAACTCTCTTTGCAGTCCTATTCTTCTTGGCCGTGACCTCTGTATTGCTTCCTTTCTTTCAGTCTTAAATAATGCATCTTGTTACTAGATAACCCTTTTTTTTTTCCTTCTTTAACATTCAAACAATCAATCAAATAAAACAAAATTTGTATATCTCACATTAAATTTTCTCTTAAATCTTTCCTCTTTTAATTTTCTCTTAAATCTTTCCTCTTTTATCTCCATCATCTTGTTGTCTTGCAGTCCTATTCTTCTACCACTTCTGTGTTAAAAATACAAAATGTTTTTCTGAAGCCTCATATTAATAGCGATCTCATCCAAACCGTCTGAATCAGCTCTCATGTAAATTCATTAACTTTTAATTGCAAATTCATTAACCTTTAACTGCAAATTCATTGATCCTCAAATGACTATACAGGTAAAGATTAATGAATCTACAACAAAGTTCATTGAACTTCGTATGAATGTTCATTGATTTTCACTTGTAGATTCATTAATCTGCACCTGCAGTTTCAGATCAAAGAAAAAAAAACACATAACTTTAGAAAATGAAACTGTGTTCCAAGCTTTTTGAACCAGTGTTGTTGAGTCTTTATTTTCTCCTTAGTTTTAGGTTGTCTAGTCATGTTATTTTTATTGCTGAGTTATGCAATTCAGTTGCAGGGTGGTAGTTTGTCTCATAACCAGCCTTGATTTTGTTCCCTCTAGTTGGTTTTTAGTAGGTTTTTTCCCTGCTGGATGTGTTGGTTCCTTCCATTCTCGTTAATGAAATCATCTTTTCAAAAGAAAAAAAAACTTTGAGTTATTTATGTTGGCTTTTAGATGGTAAGCAAACAAAAAGCAAATTAAAAATATATAGTTTCTTTTTAATTTAGAAAGAAAGTACCTTTGTTTGAAGAGTTGTAGAAGTAGATAAGAAAGGGAAGGATTTCATGTCTTGATAGTTGACAATAACATTACTAAGGAAGGGAGTGATAGCTTTATTATTTTAGTTTCTTTCTAGGTTCTTCTTTCTTTCTTGTAGATTAATTGCTACAATTATCTACACAGATTAATTGAAAGATGATATATGTCTTCCAATTACTAATGAGCTAGAAGAAAGGCTATTTAGTACGTTGTTGTTGCCTGAGAAAATGAACCTTTATTATTTTACAAATGAACTTTCATAATTTAACAAATGAACCTATATGGACAAATTATGATGGACCTCCAATCATTAACAAATGAACCTCTACTTTACAACTAATGTACCTATATGCACAAACTAATAAATATCAAGTTATAACTAACACAAACAAATAAACACAAATAAATCCAAGTCCTTTCCATTCCCTACGCCTGCCTTTTGAATCAATTACGAATATATAACATGAAGGTTGAACCCAGTGATATGCTATTGAACAGAAATAATTGCAGTGGTAGGGGCAAATTCCCTTAATTATTTTTGTTGATGGCTATTGAAAATTGAAAAAATATTGTACTAATTTGGCAGCACTAGAAAGAAATTTGGTCCTAGAAGGAAAATCTAGACGTCCATAAAATCGAGTAAGATCCAGGAATAGTCTTTGGAAATTTCTATGTTGAGTCGTGAATGAAGTAGACAAAAACATATCACCCAACAAAGCATATTTTTCTGACCAAAAAAAAAAACAAGGCAGATTTTAGTGCTTGAGCATGAAGAATTAAGCCCGAAAAACTCTGAGAATCAATTGCTTCTTGGACCATCTCCATATTTTAGAGTAGGAGCATGAAGAATTATGGCGAGCTTTTTTATGGAGAGGAAAGAAGAAGAAGAAGACGCGCAATAAGAAGAAGAAAGCATGGAAAAAAATGCTTAAAACACACTAGTGAAATCTAAGAGGCACGCATAGCATTATAGACAGGGGTCCATGATATAATTTGCAAATTTTGAGGTAGGATCGGTGATACAGACCACAAACTAAGTTCTTGACTTTTAGCAGGCCTAATTAATTATGTTTGGGCTGAACACATGGGGACTGATCCAGCATATGTCAAAAAGATCATAAGTCATCTCAAAATAATTATAACTGGACCACTCCATATTATTATTATTATTATTATTCTTATTTCATATATATAAGCCCCAAGAGCTCATTGGAACACATAATTTTTTAGGATGTTTACAAAAATGCCCAAAAAAGAGGTACCAATAAGATCAAATACCCTATATTTTAATAAAATTACACATGTGTCCCTTTTTCTCTTACACATGTGTCCCTTTTTTTTTTTTGCGTCTTTCTCTTGAACTGCATCTTCTTCTTTAATAGATCAGATTTGTTGCTTTGGCTGCTGCTGCTACCTTTTATTCTTCTTCTTCTTCTCCAACAGATCAGATTTGTTGCTTTTGTTGCTGCTGCTACCTCTTCTTCTTCTTCTTCTTCTTCTTATATTTGCTTTTCTGCCATTTTTGTGTGAAAACAGGGAGATTTTTACCTAAGGGATGATGAAAGATCCGATTTGTTGCTTTTGTTGCTGTTGCTACCTCTTATTCTTCTTCTTCTTCTTCTTATATTTGCTTTTCTGCTTTTTATGTGTGAAAACAAGGAGATTTTTACCGAAGGGATGATGGATAGATTTATCCCCAGAATATCTTGGTCTAAACAACCCGACAACCCTTTTGTTTATTTATTTATTTTTGGTTGTAAATAGGAACCCGATTGTAGCTTTTGGACTATAGGTAGAATTGGAGCTTAACTGGTTTCTGCTTCATTATACTTTTATTAATTTGTATCTTTCTTTTGCTTTATATTGGGTTAATTTCAGTTGAGTTACTTATTTAAGCTCCCCCCCTTTTTTTTACATTAATATTATTATGGCCTCTGGCTCTAAGTTGATCGTTTGCTAAAACATTCCATGTATGGTGGCAAAAGTTTAAAAAGGAAAAGTGCAGGAAGAGAAGAAGAAAGAATAGAAGGGGAAGAGAAGGAAGAAGTTTTTTTGAAAAATAAAAGAAAAGGAAGGTTTTTTTATATATAAGAGAAATCGAAGTGGAGGCAGTTTAAAGAAAAGAAGAAATGACCTCTAGGGTTTGTACCCTAGTTGAAAGGTAAATATCTCAGGCTTTTGGTGTAATTTTTTTCATCTTTTGCTGAATCTTTTTTTTCTCTTTCTGTGCACTTTACTTTCTGGATTTAGTCATTTTTCTTTGCATACTCTCATTGGAAAAAAAATACAACTATTCTCAGGTTGGACATAGAACTTTTGGGATTGAATATCATACATCAAATTTTGACTGTCCCCGAAAAGGTCTTATGATGAAAACACCCCCTTGAATATGACAGGTCTCTATTCATTTATTCCGCCTTTGAAGTGAGTCGTGAGTCTGAAAAGCCCGAACTGAGCAAAACCGGCTACTAAATCATTAAATTGTACCCTAATTTTATGAACTATAAATTATCGAAATGATAAGTAGCTCATCTCGAGCAACTGTCACTCAAAACTTGTAACTCGTAAGACCGGTCTTCATCTCGTAAGACCAAAGTTCAACTTCATGAAAATTAGAAGCTGATTTTGACAAAACAAATATCGAAAACACGTTTGAAAGCCCTAAAAACTTCCAGAAGTGATCCTGGAATCATGCGTGTAATCCCGAGTAGCGTGTGACCACACCTAAATAGAGTTTGCTCACACATGAAAATGGAAGCTGATTTTTAAAAAATGGATGTCAGAAATGAGTCCAGGAGGTTCAAAAACCCTAAAAAATACCCCCAAAATAGCGCAATCGGAGCCAGGGAAGGCTGCGTGACACACATAAGAGTGCGTGATCATGCAGCCGAGTGCATGATCACACGCCCCAGGTCATGATCATACACCTCAGAGTGCATGATCACGTACCCCAAGCCATGATCATGCGTCATAGAGGCATGATCACGCGCCTCGATATGCATGCACGCGCGCAAAAGCGAGCACACATGTGCCTTGGGATGCGTGATAACATATTTTTTGACACATTTCCCTATAAATAAGGGTCTCTACCTCCCATTTCAAAAGGGAAAGAGTTAGGAAGAAGGGGGCAAGAGCCAGAGAGAAAGACAAGAGCCAAAAAGCACCCACACTGAAACATTGTCTAATTTAAGACTCAGGAGTCCTAATTCAAACACTTTTAGCCAACTTTCTACATTTTTTGTAGGATTTTTAGACCATTTTTGAACCAAACCCACCCTCATTTTTATCAAAGCACACTTCAAAGGTGTACAAATTTGCATTACATATGTCATTTTCAACCTCTCAATAAGGACAACTTGAAAATCCTACCAACCTAAAGCTTCGAAAACACCAAACAATATCAATCAAATCTGAGGGCCAAATAATCATTTTTGCATGTTTATCTTACTATCTTGCATCTTATTTTATTGCCGCCAACAATTGAGAAATTGTTGTGATATGTGTGATGAGACTAGCTATTTGCATGCTGATTGAATAATTTTTGCTTTGTTTGCTCATAATAAATCATGATTTTGCATTAATATGCATTCAATAAACTTGAAAGCTTACTTATCTAAGCTAAAGCTTTGATATCTCGGTCTTACTTATCTAAGCTAAAGCTTTGATATCTCGGTCTGATGATGCAATCATCATCATTTACTATTTATCTCATCATTTAGAAATACTTTTGGTGGGTGTCGAATCCAACAAAATTAAAATTCTACTCTATGAATAAATATTTGTAGCAAAGTTGGAGTAGAGTCATTTCCCAAGAGATTGATCAACTTATTAAATATGAATTTTGCTCTTGAAACAAGAAAAATAAGGAGAGAATTTTTTGTTTATAGAAAAATAAAATTGACTTAAAACAAATAGATCAAAAAGTAGAAAATTAAAAGAGTAAATCAATTATTAAAAACTTCTAGTCAAAGGAATATCTTGGTTATGATTCATTCAAATTGATCATTGAATACAAATAGATAAATTCATACTTCTTCAAATAAATTGGTTATGAATACTAACAAGCTCTAGTATTTTGCTTTCCCTTAATATTAATTTAATAGAGATAAGGTCACCTAATAAACCTTATTTCTCAACAACCACTAAACAAGCTCTTAGGATTTAATTGAGAAATAGCATTAAGAATTAGAAAAGCTACCAATTCCAATCAATAATACACAAGCTCGATTACTTAAATTGGACCAAATAAATTCACCCACACTAACCTCAAAGATTCAATTCAACAAGTGTGTAGATTTACTACTTTGCCAAATTAAATAAACAATTACGGATTTACCAATTCAACTACCAATATTCATTCAATCAAAATCAGACGTCAAAAATCTTAATTGAACAAAATAACATTAAGCATAGAGAATATTCAGATATTTGAGAAGAGAAAATAATGAAAACAAATTCTCACAACTGTTTATGAATCATACCTTGATACCCTTGACTAGAAAAGAAAACTTAGCCACACATGGCTTAAAAACTTTCAATTAAAAGAAAAAATGAATTAAATTGATAAAGATACGATGTCCCTCTCCTTCATATAAAACCTCTTTTATATAGAACCTAGCCTAAAAATAATTGTCTTATTAGGAACTCTTCAGAGGTCAAATTTTGCTGCCAAAATGGGGTAGTCATTAGCTAAATTAATTTCCAATAACAGCAGTCCCTACAATTTCCGTGCAAGCATCCGTGGGCACACCTAAGTTCAATTTCCTGCTGAAAATATAGCCCAAATTGTACTTTGACTTTCAGCTTCAATTCTTGACTTTACAATTCCAATTTTGGTTCCTCTTTCCGAATTAGCATGATTTCCTACAAAAAGATCAAATAGGAATTAAATTGAATATTTATTTTACTAATTAAGCACAAAATTAGGAATTTATTAGAAAAATGAATAGGAATATTTTGCTTCATCAAATTCCCCCACACCAAACCTTTGCTTGTCCTCAAGCAAATCAATTTCCACGCCCCATAACCTTGTCATATTCTCCCTTTCAAAAGTTTTTCCAAAATTCAACATGTCTCAAAGAAGTAAATTTATTAAAAATATATTTATCATCAATTTAAATGATCTTTCAATGTTATCCAAAGATGCAAGACTTAACACCCTCACAAAAGATGTCACTCAAATCACTCAAGTATTTAGGCAAAGTGTTTAACAATAAAGCACTCAAATCACAAAAATAAAAAGGAATTGCCATAGGCTTGCCATTTAATCAAATCTCCACCACTAACCATTAATTCCTCCAGAAATCAAAGGGTCTTTAATCGGGTTGTAATGGGGCTAAGGTTAAAGGTATGGAAAAAGGAAAAATTTAGGCTTAAATAAGTCGAACATAATAAATAAATGCTTTTAAAGAATTTAGAAAGAATTTCTGCAATTTAAGGAAGATAAAAACATAGATCCTTTTATTTCCTTATTAATGTGGCCCATACTGCCCCTTTTTTTTTTTTATGAGAGATTAATTCCTCTAATGCCTTTGACCTTTATTCATCTTTGCTATAGTTTCAAAATCGTCGGCCAAAAATCCTTTTCTTTTTATTTATTTATTTCTTTCTTTCTTTCTTTTTCTTCTTCTCTTTTTTTTTTTTTGGATCTCCCTTTTCAAAAATAAAAACATGCAGATATTCTTAAGATAATCTATCCATTAGTTCAACAATAAAGGGGATCAAAATTATGGTTTCAAATAAATAAAACAGGCTCAAGCTAACAATTTTAAGGGTTTATTTTCAAGAATATGGTTATAGGCTCAAAATGGTTAACTACTGGATTAAAAAGGTAGGCTAACAAGAAAAAGGGTTAAAACAAATGGTTATCATCCTAAATGCCCTTATCACTTTAATGAAATGAATTAGGAATGTGATCTTAAAATGAATTTCACGGCAAGTTCTAGAATTCACAATCTATATTGGACACACTCGCAAGAAGATTAAGAACACATATAATGTATGTTCATTTAGGCTCAACAACTCACAACAAAATTTAAAGGGTTAAAATTGGTGCTTCAATCTTGCAACTCTATCATACAAATCAGAACACTTAAATGATGTCCAAATCAAAACTTAAAAACCAAAATTAGAGACATGAGAACCTGTATTTCAATTTTTCAAAGGAGAATAGACTTAGCTAGAGGAAATTTCCATATTTTTCTACTCAAAGACACTCAAAGGGTTGTAATTAAAAACATCAAAATTGAATAACAGTTCTGAAAATAAAAGTAATAAAAGCGCAGTGTTGTGCAATCATGTGCAAATGCTGTAATGCTGAATTTTAATACAGTTATCCCAAGCATAATATCTGTAATATCATTCAAAAATTAATATCCCCTCCCCCACACCTAAACTTTACATTGTCCCCAATGTAAAGCTAGGATCAAAATACAACCAAAAGAGAAATAAAATAAAATGGAGAAGTAAAAATACTGCCCTGACAGAAGAAAAGAATTAGAGAGGAGGTTTGGG
>CATIWM010025623.1:0-14497 GCA_949671775.1 Mallotus repandus | reverse complement strand
TCGAAAATTTTTTATATTTTTAATAAATTCTATATATTATGTAGATTAAACTTCGTGAAGAAAGTTTTGTGAAATTCCTTATAGAATTTTAATTATGAATTTTTGTAGTTTATGTCTAAATATGTATTTTTGGAAAATTGTTGGAATTTAGCAAATTATTTGATTCTAATTGAAATTGTTGTTAATTATTCGGTTTTAGACTATTTTGAGTAGTAAAGGTATGAAATATAATTTTTATACTTATTTTCAATTAATGGTTAATTAGTGATAATTTTGGGGGAAATATATGGAAAATAAACTTATTTATTATTTTTAAGTTAAATGAGCATTTTATTATTTTTATGATATTAATAAGTGATTTTAATAATTATTTACAATTTATGCTAATTTAATTATAAAATGGAATTTTATTCCATTTATGAATGTTATTAGCAAAATATTATAAAAAAACTAGAATTTTATCATTTATTTGGAAAATAACTGTTTTTAATATTTTTATGAGATATTTTGGTGGTTTGAGAAAACTTATTTATTATATATTTTGTGATGTTGGCTCTCGGTTGGGCGTGAATTGTAGTTCGGGGACCCAACCCGAGGTGTTGAGCTTTGGAATTTTAGAAGTGTGTTTATGTGCAGGAACGACTCTACTGTCAGTAGAGAGATGTCCGTTTTACAAAGGATACTCTATCGAATTTTCGGTAGATTTCTCGTAAAATGTGACATTAGGTCTGTGTTAAGTTTTGAGTCTTATTAGAGTCGTGTCTTAGATCGAGTTTCTTTAGAAATCTAGAATGTATAGGGTTATGATTTTAATCCTAACAATTTTATTATTTTTTCTATAGCCGCATCGAGAGATAGGCCTCAAGGATAGGGCTAGTTGAATTGCTGCAGAGGAGTGCACACTTGTAAATTATTATTATATGTATGCATTGCATGTAGAATATGTCATTGGCATCCATATTTCGAATAAATATGAATTTTATTAATTATTATGCTTTATTGCATTAAATGTTATTTATTATTGTTATCGAATATATGTATGTTTTTATATATATTAATGTGTATATAAACTATGATAAATGGATGACGTCATATTTTAATATGAGTTTTTATTATTTTATTTATAATATAAATATTTTGGAGGATAGTTGTAGAACGTGCTACCTAATGGGTTACACTAGAATTGTTGCACAACAATACGCTAGATGTTAGGCTAAAAAGTTTTATAGTTGTAAGATTATATGATTTGTGATACGCAAATTATTATTGAGATTTGTGGAGTGAGAATGGTATGACAGCCGAAACTCGATTGACCTAGGATCTCAAGGCCAGTCATGCCGATAGTGAGACTACTGTAGCTCAAGTGACCAGGGGAGACCGGTCAACTGTTAAATTGGATAAGAGAAATATTGCTAGATACAAGATAGTCTGTTGGCTAGTGAGGCATAATATTTTAGGTTGCGGAAGTTTTAGGGTTTTGCTTCGATCCTCCACCTAAATCTTTCTACATTTATTTGTTTTGATGTGAAATGTGATTTTGAGCATCTGTATGAAAGCATGTAAATAAATATTAAATATAAATATATATAAATATTATATTGATGTTTGGTTGTTTGTGTGCTTAGGTTGCATGTATGCATATAATAATAATTCACTCAGTGAGGTCTGACCCCCCCCCCCTCAATTATTTTTCAGGATCCCTCTCGTCAGACCTCTCCTAGTAGTACTCTTCGCCGGGCTTTTTCCTCCCCGGCTGATTTATGTAAATTTTTAATCTAATCTTTCTTGTATTTATAGACGCTGCAGTAGTAGTACGTACTTGTGGTAGTTTGTATTGATGTTATTGACTGAGATTGTATACCTGACTAGTTGTCTAAATATTTTATTGATATATTAATTATGAAGACGTCTTTATATTATTAAAGTTTTAATTTTGAGGCATATTTATGATTTTGTTTGGTGTGTAAACTATGTTAAGGCTTGCTACGAGTTCCAGATTCGTGTGAATTCGCATTCCCTAACGCCTATCATGACTCCCAAGTTTGGGTCGTGACATTTGGGGACACTCCTTCATTTGTTTAAAGACTGCTTTGGATGAGATGTGTATGGTTGTCATCTAGTTTGGGCTTTGAACAGATCAGTTTCCTCAACAAATAATTAATGCTAAGCAGAGAGCAGTTCCTTCTTACTATTTTAACGTGGGCGTGCTATGCTTTCTTCATTAGAAAGACAGTTGTTATCAATATATGGAAATTATAGAAACCAACTCTCTCTATTTTTGGTTCACACGTGCTATGGACCCCTGGTCCATATTATAATATGGACAGAGGTCTATGGTATAATAACTGAACTACATTATGCGTTGACTATGGATCTCAATCCTATCAAGGTCATTACAAAAAAACAAATATATTCCACTAGGAGGAGTTTGAATAATAGTGAGTCCCTATGGTTTGCTAACTAGGCACTAACTTCTCTGAAAACATAATGACAACTAGCCACCCAATTCTATCTTAGAATGTCTCTAATCTGTCCCACAAGAACATTACAATTTCCAAATACCTGACTATTAAAGTTGAAACTGCTAGCAGGGAGTTAGATTCTAACTCCACCTTCCAACTATATAGCATAAAACAGAAATGGAAAAGAGAAATATGAAAATAGATACCACGAAATGACATTTCTAAAAATATAGGAAACAGATTCAAGAAATGATGTATAAATATTGAAAATATAAGTCTTCATAAATAAATATTAAAAATATATAATATATAAATTTTATATATAAATATTGAAAATTTTATTTATTTCTTTCAATTAATAGTGTAATTATAAATTACTTTGTTTAGATAAAAAAATATAGAATTTTTTTCAAATGATCTTATCTTACTTTTTTTGTTTAGAAAAAAAATTAAAAAAAAATACATTTGCCAAGTTGAAAATACATTTCTAAATTCAAAATGTATTTCCTATTTTTTTTTAATTTGTAGAAATTACTTTGAAACATTTTTGAGAAATTTTTTGAAGCTTTGATAAAAAAAAATGTTTTCAAAATGTGGAAACGTATGGCAATTAAAGTTTTCATGCATACCATAATGCATAATGCAAACTAAAGATATTCAGACCAATCCCAGTAGTTTTCCAGCATCTTGGACAGAATCCTCTTTACATTTTTGTTAGCGACTTAAACAGCCCCATTAGTTTGTGGTCGATATGGAGACGACTTATGATGTTCAATTTTGTATTCCTTCAATAAAGTAGTTGTCTTAGCTCTAAATTGAACACCATTGTCAGAGACAATATGATGTGGCAAACCGTATTGGAAGATTATATTATTCTCTATAAATCTTGCCATTTGTTTCTACCCAACCGTGGTGAATGATTCAGCTTCAACCCACTTAAAAAAGTAATCGATTGCTACCACAATGTACTAATGCCCATTGGATGCTTTTGGCCTCACTTCCCCTACGATATCGATTCCCTAAATTGCAAACGACCACAGAGCAGTCAATCCCTGCAGTTCCATAGAAGGAAAATGGCCTACATCACCATATACTTGAAAGTTATGGAATTTTTTTTATGCACTTCACACAATCCGCTTCCATGGTCAGCCAGAAATAACCTTAACGAGTTATTTTCTTAGCTAAGACTATTCCATTCATATGTGGTCTGCATACACCTTCGTGAACCGCTTCCATAACCTTTCGTACCTCAACCTTATCAACACATCTGAGGTGTACTCCCATCGGCATTCTTTTAAACAACATCCCGTTATGGCTGATGAACTGTTAGGATAGCATCCTCAGGGACATTCTTTCTTTTATGTCAACATTATCAGGGAATCGTCCTGTTTTTAGATACTGCTGTAAATCCTAAAACCAGGGTTTCTCTGTGGGGTCAATCGGCATTATCCTAATCTCTTCATGATAGGGAGTTCAGGATTTTACTAGAATAAGAGGTTTCACTGCTGTCTATTTCTCTCCTGCCTATGTTGAAGCTAAGGTGGCTAAGACGTCTACAATCTGATTTTCTTCTCATGGAAAATGTACAAACTTGCACTGAGCAAAGGATAATAAAACGGTAATCGCATAATCCCAGTACAACTTCAACTTGTCTTCTTTGACTTCCCATTATTTAGAGATCTGCTTTACTACTAACATCGAGTCTCTATATACCGTAATCTCATTTGCCCCCACATTCCAAAGAGCTTCCAAACTATAAATGCAGGCCTCATACTTTGCTTGATTGTTAATGACTTCAAATTCTAATCCTTTTGCCATTGGGATCATTTCTCCTTCTAGTGAGATTAGAATTACACCTATACCTACTCCTTTATTATTGATGGACCCATCAAAGTACATTTTCCATGTTTGGATTTCGAATGCCCCCAAGTGTTCATCTGGAAACTCTAACTCCCATTCCTATCCATCATCCAATGGATTCTGAGCTAAGAAATCTGCCACCGCCCTTCCTTTCACTAGTTTCTTTGCCATATAATCTATGTCAAACTCTGTAAGCAAAACAAACCATCTAGCCTATTTTCCTGTGAGTGATGGAGTTTGCTGGAGGTATTTGAGTGGATCATACTTTAATACCGCTTGAACCCTATAGGATTGGAAGTAATATCAAAGCTTCTTAGTCACCCAAATCACTGCTAGACATGTTTGCTCTACGAGACTGTAGTTGGATTCATATGGTAGAAGCTTGTTGCTTAGGTAATAGACTGCATGCTTGACCTTTCGTCACCTTCTTGGGCTAACATTGCGCCTATCGCCTCTCTCTCGATAGTAAGGTAAAGAATCAACATTTTACCTGGTCTCAGTGGCTGCAAAATCGAAGGAGTCATCAAATAATTTTTTATAGTTTCAAAACCCTACTGACACTTGTCATCCTAGACAACTGGCTGATTATTCTTTAAGAGCTTGAAGATGGGTTTGCAGATAGTGGTCAGCTTAGCTATGAACCTATTGATGTATTGGAGTTGTTTGATGAATCCTCGAACCTCTTTTTCGTTCCTCGGTGCATGCATTTCTCTGATCACTCTAACCTTATCCAGATCAACTTTAATCCCTTTCTGACTGACAATGTGCCCTAATAATTTGCTAGAGGTCACCCTGAAAACACACTTCTTCAGGTTAAGCCTAAGGTTGTATTTTTTTGCTCTGGCTAGGAACTTGTCTAGAGCCTTGAAGTGTCCTTCCCGTGTTGGAGCCTTCACCATCATGTCATCCACATATATCTCAATCTCCTTGTGAACCATGTCATGCAACAATGTGGTAGCCATCCTCTAATAAGTGGCATCTATGTTCTTCAACCCAAATGGCATGACTAAATAGCAATAGATGCCCCATTCAGTGGTGAGCGAAGTCTTCAACTTGTCTATCACTGCCATCATAATCTAGTTGTACCCTGAGAAACCATCCATGAAAGAATACATAGCACTTAAGGTAGCACTATCAATTAGAGTGTCAATATGCGGTAAGGGAAAATCATCCTTTGGGCAGGCTTTGTTCAGATCCCTATAGTCCACACATATTCTGACCCTTCCGTCTTTCTTTGGAATCAGGACAATGTTAGCCAACCACTGGGTATCATCGACCACCTCTAAAAATTTCACTTTTAGCTGCTTTTCCACCTCTTCCTTGATCATGAGAGCCCATTCCGGCCTTTGTCTTCTCTTCTTTTGTTTTACCGGTGTGACATGAGAATACGTGGGGATTCTATACTCTGCAATCTCTCTATTAATCCCGGGCATATCATCATAACCACAAGCGAATACTTTCTATCTTCTTTTTAGTGTTTCTTTGATTTTTTTTCTCTCTCATTAGGAGTCAAGTCAGAAGCAAGAAGTATGTTTTTAGGTTTATCGCATGTACCTGAATTAAATTATTCAGTTTGCACTGAATTAATGTCAAATATATGCATGAAATGATCATCACACACAGAATAACCATTTAGGAACACATCACACAAATAAACAAAGTTAGACTCTATTGCATTAACTTTAGAAAGGAAAACATCATCAGGTTCAAATAGGCTATAAAAAGAAATATCAATATCATCATAGAAAATGTCCATAATGGAATCCAACACATAGGATTCGAAGTCACGTTCCTTTTCCTGGTCGGCAGCATCCTTTAATTCCATTGCAGGAACGTCCTCTTCATGCTCCAAAGACAGCACCAATTTTTCAACCATGGCTCTTCCATAGCAACTTCACTAGTCCCATTCACCTGTTCAACAAAGATTTCAAAACTGAGGACCAGTTTCTCAGCAATCATTAACAGCTCAGGAGCTCCTTAGTACGGATAACTGACACCTTCTCCCTCAAAATTCTCCTAAAATCCCTTCTTCTTTTTAGCATTAGCCTTAGACTTTTCTAGTCTCTTGATAGCCTAACCCATGCTTCAAAACAGGAACCTTTGGGTCAATAAAAAATTGACGGACCCTATTGATTCTTCCTCAATCCCAATCCAAGCATAAAATTCATGCTCGTCATCATACTGACTATTTTTGGGTTCAGATAGTCTTCATAGATCATACAGACCTCGAAACTCACACTAAATAGGATCTTATTAGGAGCTAACTTGAAAGTAGCAACGGTGGCTTCAGTCTCTGCTGAAATGGTTACAACCTTCCCTCCAAACTTGATTTTCTAGTGCACAGTTGATGGGACACCTCCCAAGGGATTGAACCATGGCCTTCCTTGTAAGATAGCAAATGTCACTGGGATATTAATCACATGAAGGTTGACCCAAACTTCAATAGGTCCAGTTCTGACCAATGCCCTGAATGTTACTTCAACAGGCCTTTTGGTGTCATCATATGCCTTAATCACCACATCAAATGGCTTCAAGTCTGCCACTATCAATCCCAACTTGGGCAAAATCTTTAAAGGACAAACATTGATAGTAGATCCATTGTCCACCATCATACAGCAGGTCAACTTTCCCTTCACTTCTGCCTTAATGAACAAAGGCTTAAGGTGATATCTTCCTTCTAGAGGCAAATCCTCATAAGTAAACGTAATAGCTCCATGGGGGCTTTCTGTTAATTCATCCACCAACTGTTCAGGGGTATGGCTTGTAGGAACTTTTTTATGATCTAAAGCCATAACTAGTGCCTCTCGATGGACTTTAGAGTACATAAGCATCTCCTAAACAATAGAGAGAGTTTTCTCTTCATTCTTGGCTTTAACAGCTTCTTCGACTTCCTTATCTTTTTTAGATTCTTCTTGTGAGTCTATTTGCATTTCTTCAGACTCAGTAAGTTTCATTTCTTCCTCTTTTTTCTTAAGTTTTTCAACTGGTTGGATTTGCTTTCTTCCATCATTCTTCCACATATCAAGGGCTCCTCCCTTTTCATCATCGAAGCTCCAAATATCCAAGAAACTCACATTGACCTCAACAGGCTGCTCTCTCAGACTTAGGCATTTTAGTTCAGGTTTTGGTGGTGTAGGTGTGGCATCAACAAAGGAGTTCATGACTTGTTCCTTAGTTAAACCCATGTTTATCATGAGTATGGATTGATTTGGTGGTGGCACATTTCTATAATTAGGTAAGGGGTTATTTATGGTGTTTGGCTTTCTATTTTCAGGATCGGTGATTTTTCCTAAGTTAATCAGATCTTTGATTTCATGTTTTAAACGAGTGCAGCTGTCGGTGTCATGTCTAATGTTCTAGTGGTATTTGCAATACAGTTTTGGGTCAGCATTGGGGAATGGTGGTCTTTATGGTAGAGGTCGTAGCAAGTTATTCTCAATCAATTTCTCCAAGATTTTAGAGAGAGGTCTCCCTAGATTAGAAAATCTTCTAGGTTGCTAAACAACATTTATCTGTACATTACTGCTTGAATCTATCCCATTGCTGGATTCAGCCCTTTCTCTACTAGAGGGTCTCCCAGTGAAGGATTTTCTTTCTTGTGTCAAGTCAAATTCTTTCTGGACCCCAAATCTATACAGTTCCTCAAAATTCTAGATCCTCAAATCTTTTAACTTCTTGGAGAGTGGGAGCATACATCCCTCTATTGCTATCACTAACTGGCCAGTCTCAGTCGATCGATGTTTCATTTAAGCTAGCTTTGCTCTCCACCTTATCATGTAGTCAGCAAAAGGTTCGTTGAACTTCTGCTTTATATTCTGTAAATCAAGATGCTCCATCTGGATGTTAAGACTGTACTGTTTCACAAAAGCAGCACACAATCCTTCCCAATCAACTTGGATATGAGGTTCTAAGGAATAATACCACCTGATTGGTGCTCCTTTGAGAGACAAGGAATAATACCACCTGATTGTTTGACAATTTGTGCCTTACTCAAACCGGTCATCCTCATATGAGTTACTTATTATTTGTGATGCATATGGGGATCTTCAATACTAGTGAATTTTTTCATATTCGAAAACCTGAATTTTTAAGGTAGAGGGTCGTCGTCTTCTCCTAAACTCAAGTCAGAGTAGTTTATCGGAGCATCTATCCCTTTCTCCTTCATCTACATCTTCATATGAGCCATAGTTTTAACAAGATCTTTAGCCCAATCTAGCTTCTCTACATTTTTCGGGGCATCTATCCTTTGTCGGGTGGCTGGTTCTGCCAATAGAGTTTCCCAATCATCTTTTATTTCTTACCTCCCCAGATTTTCAGTATCAAGATCAAATGGGCGAGGTTGAGGTGGTGGCAGTTCTTGCCTATTCTCTCTTCTTATTTTTACAATCATCTCTCGCACTATAATTCTGGTTTGTTCAACAATTTCTGCTTTTAGCTATTCAGGATCAAAACTTGTTGATGCTAGCTCTTTCAATATTCTAACTAAACGACCGGTGTTAGAGTGAGTCTAAGCGGATGACTAGTTTGGATCTATATGTGCAACCACCACAGGTTAGAAATATGCATGGCGTATATGCATGATATGCAGGTTTGCTTAATTATTTAAGAAGGAAAATAACCACTTATTCATATATAACACGTAACAAGACAAAGCTCTTCAAGCGATATCTCTGCCCTTATTTCTCCCACAAGCATATTCAATGGCGAGTTTCTTTCCCTCGGATTATTGGCCTGATTTCTATTATCAACAGGGGATATCAAAATCAATGGATGCAATAAATCTATCAAGATGGGGCAAATAAGTAGCAATTCTTTGTAATAACAACCAATTCCATGTTCCATGGGCTGTGATGGGCATTAAAGGCCTATCTTGGCGTGGGTCGTGTAAAAATGGGCCCTAGTGGGCGTAAAAAGCCCAACTTGATATAATCCATTTGTAATGGGCTTGGATTTTATTGCAAGACTTGTTATATGGCACAAAACGCATGCAGTTGATAAAAACCTTAGTAGACGTTGCTAAGTCATTTACATGAACTGAGTTAAGATTAAAAAGCTACGGCTCCCACAGCTATATACATCTATTTGCGTCTCTCCACTCAAGGGTCCATACGACATGGATAGTACATGTTGTGAGTGACAATAATCAAATACTTCACCACCAGGTTTGAATGAAACATAGGCAACGAAGCAAAGATTATTGTTGGGTTATTTGGGACTTGAGTGCACATTGTGTGGAAATGTGTGGTGAATGCAATAAAATGCAAAGGAAATAGGGAAATAATCCAGGATGATAAATTACAAAATACTGGAATCAGTTTCTCTATCCTCAGTGGAGTCGTCACTATAGGTGGTGAGGCTTAGCGTGCGCCCAAGTATTGGCAACCACAGCACTGTGCAAGCTTAGGTCCTGCTAGGAAATATAAGATAGGCTTGGGGCCCATATTGGAGATGGAGTCACCTCCCAGATGAAAACTGGGACATACTTTACAACAACCAGATTCCACAGAGGTACCCAGAAGCCATCATTAGAGATCAGGTTCGAAAACTGGGTATGGGCTTTGGAATGCACACCCAACCTTGCGGTTAGCCTCTGTGTGTGTTTTTTATTTTATTACCTTTGATTATTCGATTATTTCCTTATTATTGGGTGGATTACAAATGCTTCTCATTTTATAATTTAACCTAAGTTTGCAAATTAGTCATTTTGCATGCTTATTACCTTGCACTGATTACAAATAAGAATAAATATTACAAACATTCATTCAAAACAAACAATGATGGGATTAGGGATTTCAATAATTTACACATTTGCAATAATGCGGAATTCAAATAAAACCTCCCAATAACCAATTAACTCACTAATTATTGAGTTGGAAATCATAAGGAGACCTACACCAAACACAGGTTAGTTTCGTCTTAAGATAAACAGTTTTTATATAAAAGGAAATAAATAAATTTACATGAAATAGGCAAAAGTACTCATTCAAACATGGTTTATTTACTCAAACATATATAAAGTATAACAATCGCATGCAATGCTAAAGATGTTAGGCAGCATATTCATATCAGATATTGAAAATATACCAAAAAGCTACTGAAACAAAGGAGAATCATATCAGACTCTATTGAGGAGGTAATCGTCGCCTAAGAAGAGGCATCACCTCTTGGATCCCTGTTTAGGAGGTGATTGCCTACTTACTAAAGGGTGACATCTCTTTAAAGGGATGTCGCATCTTAACCAGGAACACTAAGATTCATATGTTACTTGAATTTTAAGTAAATCAAATTTCATGCAAACTACACATAAATCTACCCCTAATACATCAATATTTTATAGAATCATGCCTTTATATAACATTGAACATATTAGAAACCAACAAAATAAATGATTGAAACCAATAAGTTGAGTTTTTATGAAAATAAGAAGTTGAATAGCTTAAAAATAGTAATTCTTATTGAATGAATCGGGTTTGATGCTCCCAACTGAGCCCTCAGAGCTTGGTTGGTAAGTTTGTAGTCTTCGAATGTAAGAGAACCTCCTCTCCCTTCAAGAAAAATGAACTCTTATCAATTAACTCTTCTTTTTCCCTTATTTTCACTCTCTTTTCTTCTTTTTCCTCTCAAGACGTGTTTCTTTTTTTTTCTGTGTTCTCTACTCTCTTCTCTTATCTATAACCTCCTTTTCACAGACCCTCAACTCTTTTATTTAACCCTCTCTTTTCTCTCTTCCCAATTCTCAAAAAAATGGTGCCACTAAGATCCTCCTCATGATTTCTCATCATTCCCCCTTATCTTTTCCACCCATTTTACCTTGAAAGTCATCTTTTCATCCACAAATTTGCAGGCTAGAGATCTGTGGGTCCACTTCTGGTGTATGGGGCCAAAATGCATTAAAATGTATTTATCGTAAAGTTAGGTTGGCTACTGAAGAGGCATCGCCTCTTCGAGCCTTTGTTGAAGGGCTTTACCAGGCTTGGCATGGGCCAGGGCTAATGGGCTTGGGCTTAGGTGTTTAGGCTTTGGGTTATGGGTTTTGGGCTAGGTTTAAGCTTCCGAATCCTTTTTAAAAAAGGCTTTGAGTCCTCTTACATTCAAAATTTTGACTTGCTCATCATTGGGCCTTCGTTGCGGGCCGATTAAACTGAGAGTATCCACAAATATAAATTTTAATTTTCTAATTTAACCTACATAATAATAATAATAATAATAATAATTTATTTTCAATATTTTTCTATATGCATTGAAAAATATAATCTCTCGTTGAATGATGATAAAAGTAAAATAAAAACAAAGTTGCCTTAAAATTTTCCCATATTTAAGTTCATAATGCATAAAAATGTACTACTAACGCTTAATCCATACCTATATATATAGTTAGTAATATATAAATAGCATATTAATTACTTAACAATACATTAGCTTAATTATTTCATCATTTCTAATAACAAGTCTTTACGACACTCCAAAGGGTATCTAAGAAGAGCCCTTAACATTTCAGGATTCTTAATAAGATAGATATAACATGCAAAATGCCTTTATTCATCAATATTTATATCAACCAATAAATTTCACACTTCATTCTCTGAAATTGAACGTGTAGTAGCCTTAACCAATTTGATCATTAAACTTGAAATAGCTTGAGCAACATTATCAAGTCCCTTTTTTAAAATGACAATTTCATCATCAAATTGAAATTTTTTTACTACGCTTATACTTAGAAGATATTTCAGCTTGAGAATTCACTTAAAATCTTGTAGCTACCTCATGCTCATAAGTTGAGATATTTTCAGCATTTTCATCAATAGCATCAATATTTTCTAAATAGACTTCATTTTAAGATGTCATGAAGTCAATGCCATCAATGGCATTGATAGAAGCATTCTCCTCAAACAAACGCGCCCTTCATTTCCTCATTTCTACTGCAGTTTCAGTATGGTCTCCAGTGGCTTTGTCTTTTGCATACAATCGACATAATTTTTTATAATTTCATATTGGTTTGTTTTGCCACTCAGCAACCTCAGGTTTCACCTTCAAATAATAAAGACATAATGCTAACATAAATTTAAATTGAAAGATAGAGATACATAATTTATAGTTTTAGATTTAGTGCATACCTCAATTAATTACTGCCAAACTTCAGGTTCAGCACTTAACATTTTAGAATTAGGATCCCAACTAAAACCACTTAAGCCATTTTTGAAAATGTCATAACATGAAGTCCACAACCTCTTAATGTGCTTCATGCAATTTTTTACTTTCTCCGTGTAAATTGGACACTCATGAAATTTTTCCCTCAATTTTTTAACAATATTTTCAAATGCCTTTGGAGCAAAAGTTCCACCAACTCTATTGCCAATTGTATCTTGATACAAATATGCATCCATAAGGGCATCATCCATATGTTTCATCCAAAAGCATACATACATTAGCAGTCTTACTCGCATTTTCACTTTCTAAATTTTTTTCTCGAAGGCATCCTTTCAAAATTTTATCAAGAAATAATATATTACAACTTCATAGTTTTTACATAAAAAACATTATAAAATACTATAAGAAAAATTAATATAAGAAATTTATTTTAACATAAAAACTAAAAACAAAGAAAAATAAAATAAAAGTAAAAGTAAGAAAATCATAAAAATAAAAATACGAAGTCACAACTAAAACAAAATAATAGATGCACATTACATAATACAATCAACCTACATAGATGCAGCAATAGAATCTCTAATCAACTCTCTTTTACGAGTCTCTTCACCATAGTCTACACTAGGGGAACAATCTTGTAGAGCACTAGTATTTAAAAATTCATAATCAACTTTTGTAAGTATTTGCTCATCTGGATCTACACCATTAAATAATTATGCAAAATACAAGAAACCACAATTATTTCCTTTTATGTCTTTACACCAAAATTAGGTTCTATTGCACTTGCTATAATAGGAAATGCACTTGCACTTACACAATTATTTCCTTTTAAGACTTTACACAATTATTTTTCTTCTTAAGGATACCAAAAGCACGTTAAATTGCATTTCGCAAAGAAAAGTGTCAAAGATTAATAAATAACTTGCATACATTTCGTGGTGGATTTTTGAATATTCCTTTAAATAATAACGCTCTCCTCTATAAGGTATAATAAGACTACTTCTCAACATGAATCCAACATCAACAAAATAATATTTTCCTAAAAGAAATTACATTTCTCATTAATTTACTATCCCACCTAATTTATATTATATAAATTGAAGAAAAATATAATTACTATCACGACCCGAACCAAAGGTACGTGACCAGCACTAGAGAATGGGGATACATAAAGTAACTGAAACCCATAGTAAGCCTTGTTAATTTTTTGCGAAATAAAAATAATGCACTTAACAATAAAATCATAATAAATGCACAATACCAAAACATAAATATTATTCTTCAAATACAACAACATCTCAAATCAGGTAAAATCAGAATACCAATAATACATATTCTTGAATTAACTACTACGGTATCTAGAATTCAGTTACACAATATGCAAATCAAATCAACATACATAGTGCAGCCGATGAAGAACAAACTCGACGCAAACTGTGAATACTAATAGACTGACTGTGAGGTCCTGAAAGAAAAAAATAAGCTGAGGGGAATCAGACTTCACTAAGTGAATCAATTTTATAAAATGCATGTTGGTTTTAAAACCATTTGTTAAAACCCCTTTTTAAAATAAAATAATTATAATTAATAACATCATTATTTTTCTCCATAATATTTAATCCAAGTGATTGTCGTCCTAAGAGCAAGCTAAATCGAGTTACTGCCACAATCATTTCACTTATTCCATATTGATGTCCCGAGAGCAAGCTCAACTGAGTTACACCCCTTTTTCCGGCCCAAGAGCACTAGCTCCACCGAGCTCTAACCATTCACTCTTGCCCGAGAGCACACGCTTCCCCGAGCCCATTTCACATTTTAAATATATATTGAGATCTTACCCGTGCGCACGTGGTCCTAGTGACACCCACTGCTAAAAGTAGAGTCGTTCCTGCACGAAAAACACTTTTATTCACCACACAGTACCACACTTGGGTCGGACTCCCAAACTACACACAAATTTTCCACCGAGATCATCAACAACACTACCACAAAATATATATTTGAGTTATAAAAATATATAACAAAAA
>CATIWM010025514.1:0-14112 GCA_949671775.1 Mallotus repandus | reverse complement strand
CAAGCCAAGCCAAAAGGTAGGGACATGAGTACTGTTCAGTGTTTTTGTTGCAAAGGATTTGGCCATTATGCTTCAAGTTGTTCAAAAAAATTCTGCAACTATTGCAAAAAGGATGGCCATATCATCAAGGAATGTCCTATTGAACCTCCTAAAAGATCTGAAATAGCATATACTATCTTAGTTGGTTCTTCTAGTGCTGGTAGTTCTGTGGATACAGAACATCTGACCCAAAGTGCTCCTACTTCTGTTCAATCTATGACACCTGAAATGATTCAGCAAATGATCATTTCTGCATTTTCTGCATTAGGACTCTCAGGTAAGCCCTTTTCTAAACCTTCTCCTTGGTACTTTGATTCCGCGGCTTCCCATCACATGACAAACAATGCTAAATTCCTCACCAATGTAAGTAAATATCCTAGAAATCTCAAGATTTATACAGCTGATGGCAACTCTTTACCTATAACTGCCACTGGTGATGTTTCTTCGTCCATAAATGATGTTCTTGTCTCTCCTAACCTTACCACTAATCTTGTTTCTATTGGATAATTAGTTGAAAATAATTGTAAAATGGAATTTTCTAAATCTGGTTGTGTTGTGCTGGATCATCAATCGGGGAAGATGATCGCAAGGGGGCCTAAAGTAGGACGTCTTTTTCCTCTTCAATTTCCTTTGTCTCCATGTTCCTCTTTACATGTCATCACTTGTAATTCTGTTTATGTTGATTGTCAAGCATGGCATAAACGTCTAGGACACCCAAACTCTAATGTACTTTATGCTTTGCTAAATTTTGGTTTACTTGGGAATAAAAAGTCACCAACTCTTAGTGCTGTTCAGTTTGATTGCAATTCTTGTAGGCTTGGAAAAAGTAAAGTTTTGCCATTTCCCACTCACACACCTAAGGTACTCCAACCTTTTGATTTGATACATAGTGATGTATAGGGAATGGCGCCAGTTACTTTCCATTCTAACTACAAGTACTTTGTCACTTTTATTAATGACTATAGTCTCTTCACATGGATTTATTTTCTGCATTCTAAAGATGAATTGTTTTATGTTTTTAAGTTTTTTTATGCACATATTCAGACCCAATTTTCTGCCAATATCAAAATTCTTTGTTCTGATAATGGGGTGAATATATTTCTCATTTATTTTAAGAATTTTTGCAAAACAATGGTATAATTTCTTAAAGGTCTTGTCCTTCAACCCTTTAACAGAATGGGGTGGTTGAAAGAAAGAACCGACACCTTTTAGATGTTGTTCACACCCTTCTATTAGAGTCATTTGTACCCTCTCATTTTTAGTGTGAAGCTGTCTCCACTGCTGTCTACCTCATCAATAGGTTGCCTTCTCCCTCCTTAAACTATGATTCTCCTTTCTTTCCGTTATTTGGTCATACTCCAAATTACTCTAATCTTCGTACCTTTGGTTGTGTATGCTATGTTCATCTTCCTACACACGAACGTACAAAACTAATAGCTCAAGCTGTTTAATGTGCTTTTTTAGGATATTTGGTGCACCAAAAAGGTTTTCTTTGTTATGATCCCAACTTATGACGTATTCGAGTTTCTCGAAATGTGATTTTTTTTGAAAATCAGTATTTTTTCTCCACACATAAAGATATTCTTTCTCCTTCATTCTTTGTTTTGCCAATGTTTACTAACTTTTCTATAGATTCTGTGCCTTCTAAGCCTCTCATAGTCTACCACCAACGCAAGATTTCAGTACCTCTCGGGCCCCCTCCAGCTCATTCCCTTAATGTTGATCCTGTTTCAGCAACTGTACCAGCACCTCTTAGACAAAGTACCCGAGTTTGTAGACCATCGGATAGGTATGGTTTCACCTCTTATTTATCTTTGACAGCCACTGTGTCTTCTATTCCTATTCCTTTATCCTATAAATAGGCAATGGAGTATGAATGTTGGCGGAGAGCTATTGAAACAGAACTTCTTGCACTTGAAGAAAACCAGACCTGGGATGTTGTTCCGTGTCCACCATATGTGAAACCTCTTGGTAGTAAGTTAGTGTTCTCTATCAAGCTTCATTCTGATGGATCCATAGAATGTTACAAGGCTAGGTTGGTGGTTCTTGGCAACAAGCAAGAGTATGGCCTAGACTATGATGAGACATTTGCACCAGTAGCCAAAATGACCACTATACGAATAATACTCGCCCTTTCTGCATCACAATCATGGTCTTTACATCAAATGGATGTAAAGAATGCTTTCTTACATGGTGATCTCAAGGAGGACGTTTATATAAAACTTCCCTATGGTATGCCTACTTCTTCCCCTAATGATGTTTGCAAACTAAAACGCTCTTTGTATGGATTGAAGCAGGCATCGCGAGTATGGTTTGAAAAATTTTGATCGAGTCTCCTTGGCTTTTCATTTACTCAAAGTCAATATGACTCCTCAGTTTTTCTCCAACGGACATCCAAGGGCATAGTTGTTCTTCTTGTTTATGTGGATGACATTGTTATCACCGGATCTGATATGGAGGCTATTTCTAAACTTCAAAATTTATTGCACTCTACTTTCCACATGAAAGATCTCGGCCCACTCACCTATTTTTTTTGGTTAGAGGTACATCATCGGCCTTAAGGTATCTTCTTGAATCAACATAAGTATATTATGGATTTGATTCAGCTAGCACGACTCACAAACACTAATTCTGTTGACACTCCAATGGAAATTAATGTGAAATATCGACATAATGAAGGGGAACTTCTTGAGGATCCTACTTTATATTGAAATTTGGTTGGAAGTCTTATCTATCTAACTATCACTCGCTCAAACATCTCTTATGCTATCTATATTATCAGCAGGTTCATGCAAGCCCCTCGATATCTCCACTTATCTGCAGTCCGCCGCATCATTAGATATATCCTTGGCACACCTAGTCGTGGCTTATTCTTCCCTACTGGTTCTTCCCTCAATGTACAAGCCTATAGTCATGCAAATTAGGCTGGCTGCCCGGATGCAAGAAAATCAACTACAGGATGGTGTATGTTTCTTAGTGATGCTCTTATCTCTTGAAAATGCAAGAAGCAAGACTCGGTCTCCAAATTATCCACTGAGGTGGAGTACCGTGCCATGTCTACTGCATGCTCCGAGATCATTTAGTTGCGTGGTCTTCTAACAGAGCTTAGTTTCTCCAAAGCTCAACCTACTCCCTTATATGCTGACAACACTAGTGCCATCTAAATTGCTGCCAATCCTGTCTACCATAAACGCATAAAGCACATAGAGGTTAACTGTCACTCTATCTAGGAGGCCTATGATCGTCAGGTTATCACTCTCTCACATATCTCCACTACTCTACAAATTGCAGATACTTTTACCAAATCCATGACACGTCAGCAACATAACTTTCTTGTTGGCAAATTGATGCTTGTTGACTTACCAGTATCAATTTGAGAGGGGATGTCAAAGAAATTAGTTGGTTACAAGCTGTATAGTAAGAGTACATTTTGAAAATCAGATTGTATTCTGACAATTAGACCCAGTCAGATATGATTCTGCTTGTATTCTGATAATTAGACCCAGTCAGATATGATTCTGCTGTACTCTGATAATCAGATCTACATTATAACAATCAAACCTGTAATTAATGTAGTGTCTCAACCATACTAATTAATGTAGTGTCTCCTAGAACTTGTATATAAATATGTTTATACACTGAATGAAAGAAAACTAAGCTTCTATTTTTCAAGTTTTCTATTCTGTTTTATCACTCGGCATCACGCTCTTTGTTGACACGACTATTTCCCTGGACGTGATGTTCTTTATGCCGCTCTGGGACTTGGATTTAGTGGCCACTTATGACTGGGGCAACTGTTCTCTAGCATACCTCTACAGGAGCATGGATGAGGTAGTGCATGGAACGAAGAGATTTTGTGGGTTTTGGCATGCTACTCTAGTATTTCCTTTCCCTTTCTAAATTATTTTGTAAGTCTTATCACCATTCACTAATAATTCTCCTTTGCAAGTTTGGGGATTGGAGTTGGAGTTGATTGCCGGGATATCCCGTGTAGCGGATCATCTCCCAGCCATAGGGATGTGGGACACCAGCCGTGTACTGAAAAGGCACCTAGCCCGAGTGCACATTCATCGGGAGTGCCTAAACTCCTTGTCTCCTGAAGCGATACCTAAAACAATAAAAATTCTATTTTAGTATTCTTTTAATTCTATTCACCTACCTGTTAAACTTTTAAAGGTATACAATGATCCGTGGGGACCAGAGAACTGGTGGAATCCCGAGATGGTTCACTCTAGGCCGCTATCCCTGTGGAGAGTTCTGCTCTGGGGCCCCAATTATCGAGTGTGGTATTTCGGTGAGAGAGTGTATAATTGGAATAGCGGGCCCCGAGCACGACGCGCTCCCAAGTCTCCTCCCAGGCACCATTTTTGGATGCATGAGCTAGAGGGTGAGGAGCTTGACTGGGCTGTTATTGGAGAGCTAGCTGCTGATCATACTGTGCAGGTGAAGACTCGGTACCTAGATTTTGTCTGGACCCACCTCTTCTAGCGAGTCCCCCTAGACGTTGGCCCTACCTCTCAGGTATGTGTTTGATTCTTTGATCACATTTCTCAAATCATCATGTTTTAATATGATTCTTTGATTTTAGGTTGCGGCTACTAGACTTGCATTGCGTGCTGGAGCTTCGACTCTGGAGAGACCACTGAAGAGACCTCACTTAGATCAGGTGGAGACAACACCTCGACTGGAGCAGAGTAGCCTAGACCTCCTACTATATCTATCTCTGACATAGTGGTCGACAGTCTCATGCACACTCTGGATTCTTTGGTTCGATGTTGGGTCCCTCCAGGAGAGTTATCGCACCAGTTCCTGACTCTGGATGGGGATCTGACACCTGCTTGCATCCCAACTGGTGCCACTCATTCAAATTTCTTCTTTAGTAATGTTTTCTCAATCATTCTCAATACTTTTTTTTAGTACTGATTAGTTTATCAAATATACAGATTCCTTTGGAGCAAGGCTAGTACATGTATCGATTGATTGAGGCCCAGAAGGATTACATGTTGGGCATTACGCAACAATGGAGGGTAAATATTCTTCCTACTCCTATATGTATGCATGATTGCATGATTTACCAACCTCGTGTTTACTTGAATAGGATCGGGATGAGGCAAGCCGGGTGAGGATCGCAACCCTCGAGCCTTAGATTGAGGTGCTCCAGATTGATAAGGATGAGGATGCCGGAGCAGGCGTGGACTCTGAGAGCACAGATTCAGATGCTTCCTAGATTAGGAGTTCTCTAATTTTTTGGAACAATACATTGTTAACTCTGAAGTTTAGAGATTTTTTTTTTTGCTTTTCTGTTTCATTTTGCTCGGATAGAATATTTCAAAATTAACTCAGTTCAATGAATCCTAATTTCAAAGAAATTTGATGTGCTTGATTGCATGAATGTATATATAGCCGAAACTGTACATTTACCACTAAAACTATGCCATTTTCATAAAAAATCCCCCTATTCTCTGGTGGAGAGTCGATCGTCTCTTTTAAAGGGGCGTCGCCTCTTCAATGTCTACTTAAGAGGCGATCTCCTCTTTGCAACGAGGCACCGCCTCCTCGAGGAGGTGATTGCCTCTTCAGTGGTTTTGCAGAAGCTTTAAAATCCCTAGTTTCTTCTAAAAAAAACCCAAATCTCAGCTCCGCCATTTTCTCTCATTTCTTTCTCTAAAACAAACTCTAAACCTCCCAAAATGACCGAGAGAAGCTTGAAACAATTGCAGACAATTCTAAAAAGCTTGGATGGTGAATGATGGTCAAAATTAGAGCCATTTCATCTATTTTTCTTTTGATCTTTACATGCTAGGAAGATCAATTTCTCATTCCTTCATGTTCTTGCTCAATTTTGGGATACCTAGAAATATGTCTTCATGTTCAATACTGTGGAGCTATGCCCCTTGCTAGAGGAATTCAAGGCTATCCTAGGCTTTTAACTAAATTTTACTTGTCAGATCGCAGTTCCTTCACTCAATACCCTAGATTTTCACTCTATGTAGTATTAAATGGCCCAGATGTTCAACTTTTAACCTCAGTATTCACTTTATCACATCTTTAACACTGAGATCTTGATAGACTCTCTTTTAAAAGTGATAGTAGCAGTGGATAACAAGGAAGCATATTGGCCTCGGATGTTGGCCTTTTTCATGTATGCTAAGTTTCTACTTGTTTCTCCTCCTGGTAATGACGATTCCAAGATTCTGCATATTTTGGATCAAGTGGAAGCAGGCTTGAACCATTTTCCTCTTATACTAGCTGAAACAATCATCAGATTAGACAACTTTGCTGAAAGTAAACAATTCTCTAGAAGTCCTCAATTACTAGAGGTTTGTTTTCTTTCCATTCTCCATTTACTGTCCTTTTCTTTTATAATTCTTTACTTTCTACATTTATAATTTGCATATGCATGGTTTTAAGAAAAACTGAGGCTACTCGAACCTCCTAGAGACATCACATATTACAAAGCAAAGCATTGTCGTACTCGAAGACTCCATCCTATTCCAGCAGATGTTCAAAGTTGGTTATCCACTTTCCCTAATACTCTGATCCAGTGGATATGCCCATGGTGGAGGTTGCAGCATGTGATCGTCCGGTCTTACACTTACTGTGTTCCTGTAGTTGGCCTTCATTTTACCACCTTCTCAAATCTGGCTCGGCTTTGCAGGTAGTATGGACAGAAGCAATTAACTCCTGAGCTGGTGCATGAGTTTGGGCCAGGGCCTCTCACTTAGAATTTTCTCGATAACTTGGTTGCAGGCTGGCTTCGGAGGACCATTCAGAGGTATATTGACTACAATGGAGATCAGTCAACTGACGATCAGTATAAGATATGGGTTCAGTTGCAACAAACAGAAATGGATGAATTTGTTATTAATAGAAGAACGAGGGTGTTATAGGCATCGAGTGCCCAGGGGGTTCAAAAGAGAAGAAGACAGAATTAGCTTATGTAATTTAATCTTTATTGCTTTTTGTTGAATGGAATTTCCTTTTTAGTTAAATAATGTGTAATAAGCATTTAATGCAATGTTCAACAATAATGAAGGCAATCCATTCCATTTAATCTGAGTACAAAGTGACTATACATTTTTGCTTCTTACATATCTCCTGTTGTCAATTAGTTTGCCCTTGCAAATTTTTCAACTGATTGTTTTTCCTCTCTCTCTCCTTTTCTAGGTCCTTAACTTTTTCCTGAACTACCTCTTTCAAGGTTTTCAATTCAGTAAGACTTTTTAATTTTTAATTTTTCAAGTCTCTAACTTTTGCCTAGGCAGCCTTTTTGAGGTTTTCTCCCTAGCGAGACTTTACAGAAAATATTTCTTCAGCTTGTCTAGTTTAATGGGCTTTTTGAATTCATTCCCTTCTAGGTCGGATATGATAGTAGCGCCCTTGGAGAATAGCTTCTTGATCAAATACGGACCTTCCTAATTCGGCTTAAACTTTCCCCGTGGATCCGTCATAATTGGCTTAGTCAACTTTAAGACCAAATCACCCTCTTTGACCTTCCCTGGCTTAATTTTCTTATTGTAATTTTGAGCAATTCTTTTCTGATATAGCTACGAGTGATACATGGCCTTGATTCTTTTCTCGTCTAGCAATGTTAGTTGTGTGAGTTGACTCTCTACCCATTGATACTCAGGGATTTTAGACTCTAAAAGAACTCTTAGTGACTGGATTTCCACCTCCACTAACAATATCGCTTCACATCCATACACTAGAGAATATGGAGTAGCTTCGGTTGAAGTCCTAGTGGTGGTTCTATATCCTCATAGTGTGAATTGCAGGTAGTAGTCCCAATCTTTATAATTCTCTAGTGTCTTGGCCAAGATCCTCTTCACATTCTTGTTCGCGGCTTCTATAGCCCCATTAGCTTGTTGTTGATATGGAGAAGACTTATGATGTTCAATTTTATATTCCTCTAACAAAGTTGTTGTCTCAGCTCTAAACCGAACACCATTGTCAAAGACAAGGTGATGTGGCAACTCGTATCGGCAGATTATATTCTTCTCTATAAATCTTGCCATATGTTTTGACCCAACCATGGTGAATGATTCTACTTCGACCCACTTAGAAAAGTAATCGATTACTACCACAATGTCTTGATGCCCGTTGGACACTTTTGGCCTCACTTCCTTGATGATATCAATTCCCCAAGCCACGAACGGTCATGGAGAAGTCAACCCTTGAAGTTCCATAGAAGGCAAATGGCTTACATCACCATATACTTGACAGTTATGGAATTTCTTTACATATTTCACACAATCTGCTTCCATGGTCAGCTAGAAATAACCTTGACAAGTTATTTTCTTAGCTAAAACTATCTCGTTCATGTGTGGTCCGTACACAAATTTGTGGACTGCTTCCATAATCTTTTAAGCTTCAGTCCTATCAACACATCTGAGGTGTACTCCTATCAACATCCTCTTACATAACATCCTGTTATGGCTAATGAACTACCAGGATAGCATTATTAGGGACATCCTTTCTTTTCTGTCAGCATCATCAGGGAATCGCCCCGTTTCTAGTTACTGCTGTAAATCTAGAAACCAAGGTTTCTCTGTAGGGTTAATCGACATTATCCTAATCTCTTTATGATAGGGAGTTCGAGATTTTACCAAAATGAGAGGTTTGACTGCTATTTGTTTCTCTCCTTCCTATGTTAAAACTAAGGTGGCTAAGGCATATGCCATTTGATTTTCTTCTCGTGGCAAATGTACAAGCTTGCACTGAGTGAAGGATAACAAAACAGTAATTGCATAATCTTAATACAATTTCAGCTTCTCTTCTTTGACTTCCCATTGTTTGGAAATTTGCTTTACCACTAACATCGAGTCTTCATACATCGTGATCTTATTTGCCCCCATGCTCTAGAGAGCTTCCAAACTATAAATGCAGGCCTCATACTCTACCTGATTATTGGTGACCTCAAATTCTAATCTTTTTGCCATCGGGATCATTTCCCCTTCTGGTGAGATTAGAATTACACCTATACCTGCTTCTTTGCTATTGACGGCCCCATCGAAGTATATTTTCCATGTTTGGATTTTGATTTCCCCCAAGTGTTTATCTGAAAACTCTAACTCTTATTCCTGTCCATCATCTATTGAGCTAAGAAATCTGCCACTGCCCTTCCTTTCACCACTTTCTTTGCCACATAATCTATATCAAATTTTGTAAGCAAAACTAACCATCTGGCCAATTTTCCAGTTAGCGATGGAGTTTGTTGGAGATATCTGAGTGGATCATGCCTTGAAATCGCTTGAACCCTGTAGGATTGGAAGTAATGTCGAAGCTTCTTGGTCGCCCAAATTACTGCTAAACATGTTTTCTCTATGAGGCTGTAGTTGGACTCGTATGGTAGAAGCTTCTTGCTCAGGTAATAGACTGTATGCTTGACCTTTTTATCACCCTCTTGAGCTAACATTGCACCTATTACCTCTCTTTCGATGGCAAGGTAGAGAATCAACACTTTACCCTGTTTTGACAGCTGCAAAATCGGGGCATTCATCAAATAATTCTTGATAGTTTCAAAACCTTACTGACACTTGTCATCACAGACAACTGGTTGATTCTTCTTAAAGAGCTTGAAGATGGGCTCATGAATAGTAGTTAGCTTGGCTATGAATCTGCTGATGTATTGTAATCGTCCGATGAACCCTTGAACCTCTTTCTCGTTCCTCGGTGCAGGCATTTCTTTGATCGCTCTGACCTTATCTGGATCCACTTCAATCCTTTTTTGACTGACAATGTGCCCTAATAACTTCCTAGATGTTACGCCGAAAACACACTTCTTCGAGTTAAGCCTGAGGTTATATTTTTTTTACTCTGGCTAGGAACTTGTCGAGAACTTTGAAATGTCCTTCCTGCATCAGAGACTTCACCATCATGTCATCCACATATATCTCAATCTCCTTGTGAACCATGTCATGTAGCAATTTGGTAGCCATCCTCTGATAAGTGGCTCCTGCGTTCTTTAAACCAAATGGCATGACTAAATAGCAATAGAAACCCCATTTAGTGGTGAATGAAGTCTTCAGCCTATCTATCACTACCATCATGATCTAATTGTACCCCGAGAAACCATCCATGAAAGAGTACATAGTGCTGGAAGTCGCACTATCGATTAAAGTGTCAATATGCGGTGAGGGAAAATTGTCCTTTGGGCAGGCCTTGTTCAGATCCCTATAGTCCACACACATTTTGACCCTTCCATCTTTCTTTAGAACCGGGACAATGTTAGCCAACCATTGGGTATCGTCGACCACGACTAAAAATTTTACTTTTAGCTGCTTTTCCACCTCTTCCTTGATCAGGAGGGCCCATTATGGCCTTAATCTTCTCTTCTTTTGTTTTACCGGTGTGACATGAGAATACGTGGACATTTTATGCTCGGTGATCTCTCTGTCAATCCTAGGCATATCCTCATAACCTCAAGCGAATACTTTCTGTCTTCTTTTTAGTGTTTCTTTCATTTTTTCTCTATCCTCAAGAGTTAAGTCAAAAGCAAGAAGTATATTTTAGGATTATCACATGTGCCCAAATTAAATGATTTAGTTTGCACTGAATTAATGTTGAACATATGCATGAAATGATCGTCACACACAGTATAACCATTAGGAAGAGCATCACACAAATAATCAAAGTTAGATTCTATTGCATTAATTTTACAAAAGAAAACATTATCAGGTTTAAACAGGTTATAAAGAGAAATGTCAATATCATTATAGAAAATATCCATGATGGAATCCAACACATAGGATTCAAAGTCACGTTCCTTCTCCTAGTTGGCATCGTCCTTTGATTCTGTTGTAGGGACACCCTCCTCGGGTTTTGGAGATAGCACCAATTCTTCTACCACTGGCTCCTCCACAGTAATTTTACTAGTCCTATACACCTATTTAGCAAAAATTTCAAAATCGGGGATGAGCTTCTCAACAATCATTAACGGCTCAGAAGCTCCTTGGTACGGATAGCTGGCACCTTCTCCCTCAAAAATCTCCTATAATCCCTTCTTCTTTTCAGCCTTAGCCTTGGACTTTCCAGTATCTTGATAGCCTAATCCATGTTTCAAAACAGGGACTTTTGGGTCAACAAAACTCGACAGTGTTGATCCTTCCCCAATCCTAGTCCAGGCATAAAATTCATGCTCTTCATCATACTGACTATCTTCGGGTTCAACTCGTCTTCGTGGATCATACAGACCTTGAAGCTTGGACCAACTGGAATCTCATTAGAAGCTAACTTGATAGCATCAACGGTGGCTTCAGTCTCTGCTGAAATGGTTACAACCTTCCATTGGAGTGGAAACTTGATTTTTTGGTGAACAGTCTAAGGGACTCCTCCCAGAGGATGAAACCATGGTCTCCCTAATAGAATAGCAAACATGACAGGGATGTCCAGCATATGTAAATTGACCCAAACTTCAATAGATCCTGTCTTGACAAGAGCTCTAAAGGTTCCCACTACAGGCCTTTTCGTATCATCATAGGCCTTAATAACTACCTTAAAAGGCTTGAGATCAGCTTCAGTTAAACCCAGCTTTGACAAAATATTTAAGGGACACACATTGATGGCAGATCCATTATCCACCATCACACAACAAGTTAATTTTCCTTTGACTTCCACCTTAATAAACCAAGCCTTGTGGTGGTCCCTCCCCTCTAATGGTAAATCTTCATCTGTAAACATTATTGCTCCAGGAGGGCTTTCTGTTAATGAACAAGCCATCTGTTTAGGAGTGTGGTTTGATGGAATCCTTTTACTATCTAAAGCCAAAACTAGTGCCTCCCTATGGGCTTTAGAGTTCATGAGTAACTCCCAAACACTACCGAGAGTTGTTCCGTCTCTTCTGGCTTCATAGGCTTTCTCACTTTCTTTCTCTACCTTTTCTGGTTCTTCTCCCACTTTCTTTGATCCTTCTTTTGAGTCTGTTTTCTTTTCTTCAAACTCAGCAAGTTTTATTTCTCCCTCTTTTTCCTTAAGTTTTTCAACTGGTGGAATTTATTTTCTTCCCTTATTCTTCCACAAATCAAGAGCTCTGCCCTCTTCATCATCAGAGCTCCATATGTCTAGGATATTCATCTTGACCTCAACAGGCTATTTTCTCAAACTTAGGCATTTTGGTTCAGGTTTTGGTGGTGTAGGTGTGGTATCAACAAAGGAGTTCAAGACTTGCTCCTCAGTTAGACTAGTGTTTATTATGAGTATGGATTGATTTGGTGGTGGCATATTTCTGTAATTGGGTAGGGGGTTATTTCTAGTATTTGGTTTTCTATTTTCGAGATTGATGATTTTCCCTGAGTTAATAAGATCTTAGATCTCATATTTCAAACGAGTGCAGCCATCGGTGTCATGTCCAATGTTCTGGTGGTATTTGCAATACAATTTCAGGTCAGCATTGGGGAATGATGGTCTTTGTGGTAGAGGTCGTAGCAAATTGTTCTGAATTAGTTTCTCTAAAAATTTGGAGAGAGGTCTCCCTAGATTAGAAAATCTTCTAGGTTATTGAACAACATTGTTTTGAATGTTACTGCTTGAACCTATCCCACTGTTGGATCCGGTCCTTTCTCTACCAGAAGGTCTCCTGGTGAAAAATTTCTTATCTTGCGCCAAATCTGACTCTTTCTGTACCCCAAACTTGTGTAGCTCTTCAAAATTTTTGATCCCTAAGTCTCTCAACTTTCTAAAAAGCATTAGAACACAATCCTCTATCACTATTGTCAATTGATTCGATTCTGCTGGTCTGTGCTTCATCTGAGATAACTTCCCTCTCCATCTTGTCAAATACTCAGCAAAGGACTTGTTGAACTTCTATTTTGTGATCTCTTAGAAAGACCTCTATTGGAGTGTTCAGACCATATTTCTTGATGAATGCAGCACAAAAATCTTTTCAATCACTTTGCACTGATGGCTCTAAGGTGTAGTACCAACGAATTAGAGCACCTTCCAAAGACAAAGGGAATTGCTTGACAATTTGAGCATTTTTCAGCTCTATTGCACTCATGTAGGTTACATATTATTTCAAATGTAAGTGAGGATCGTTGGTCCCTGCGTACTTTTTCATGTCAGGGAACTTGAATTTTCATGGCAGAGGATCATCGTCTTTGTGCAAATCTAGATCAGTATAGTCGGGGGGAGCATCTATCCCCTTTTCTTTCATCTATATTTGCATCTGAGCCATAGTTTTAACAAGATCTTTAGCCCAGTTTGGCTTTTCTATATTCTCTAGAACATCCAACCTTTGCCGACTAATTGGTTCTGCCAGTAAAGTTTCCTAGTCATCTTTAATTTCTCTCCTCCTTAGATTTTCAACATCAAGATTGAACGGGCGAGGTTGAGGTAGTGGCGATTCTCGTTTATCCTCTCTTCTCATTTCTGCCATCATCTCTCACATAATAGCTTTGGTTTGTTCAGCCATTTTTACTTTAAACTGTTCTGGATTAAAACTTGTTGATGTTCTCTCTTTTGACATTCTTACTAAACAATCGGTGTCTGAGCGAGTCCAAGCGGATGATTGGTTTGAATCTATATTTGTAATCACCATAGGTTAAGAACATGCATGGCGTGTATGCATGATATGCAGGTTTACTTAATTATTTTAGAAGGAAAGTAATCACTTATTTACATATAACAAGTAATAGGACAAAGCTCTTCAAACGATATCTCCACCTTTATTTCTCCCACACGCATATTGTAGATGGCGGGGTTTAGCGCACACCCAAGTTTATTGCAACCGCGACACTGTTTGAGCTCAGGGCTCTAGGGAACACACTAACCACTGTCACAAAGACATAGTGTGGAGATGAGGAGTTGCCACCCAGGGTAATAACTGGGACAAATCGAAAGTGGTGGTAACTCGATTCTTTAATACAAGCTAGCACCACAACCAGGAGTTCTGGATACGGAATACCAGCTTCTCTTAGTCTTGTGTTCATTTAGATTTATTTTATTAATTATTATCTTATTCCCTAATTACATGCAATTTCATTAAACCCTAATTCGAACATCCATCTAACCCTAAGACAACCAATCAATGAAAAAGCACATAAAAAATGCATTCAAAGTATAATGTCCCTAAATCTA
>CATIWM010025500.1:0-11800 GCA_949671775.1 Mallotus repandus | reverse complement strand
TGATTTTATTTTTTATTTTTTACACCAATTTTTTTATTTTTTTATTTATTGTTTAAATATTTTTTTAATTTTTTTACACTTATTTTTATATTTTTACACCCATTTTTTATTATTTTTATATTTATTTTTTATATATATCTATATATTTTTTTATATTTTTAATTTCTTACACTTATTTTTTTATTTTTACTGTTATTATTTTTTATATTTATAGCAATTAATAACAATAATTAATAATTAATAAAAAAAATCAATTAATAATAATAATAAATTAACAAATAAAAATAAATTGAAACTTACATAAATCTCTTCTTCAAGATCTGAAAATTTTGGAAAGAAAAATAAAAAGGAAGCAAATGGGGGAGAAAGAGAGCATAAAAAATTTTGGAAAGAAAAAAAAAGAAGCAAATGAGGGTAATTTTGGACTTTTAATTTATAAATAAGGATATAATTGGAAGAAAAAATTTATAACCCCCCTTCCCCTTCCTTACACCCTAATTTGGGGTGTAAGAAAAACCCACTATTTAGCTGTATGGAGGGTTAAGGCTTAACCTTCCTTAACCCTCTTTCACCTTCCCCTCCTCCTTCCCAAACAACCTCAAAAACGTACCCTCCCCTTACGTTCCCTTAATTCCCCTCACGTAAACCCCTCCTAAAGAATGCGTTAGACACTATTAACAAAAAAAAAATTTGACACCACTTGAAAAACTTATTAGTTACATAGTAGCAGAAGATAATTAAAAGACTTAATCAAATTTTATTTATCAACACTTGTTTTTGTTCTTGTTCAAAAAAAAATATTAACCCTTGTTTATTTTTGTTTTTATTATCATAGATGCACCCAACCCAATCTAATTCCGCCCAACTCCTCTCTTCCTCCGCCACAACAAAAACATCCCCATCTAACCCGACTTTAATACCTCCTCCGGCACATGCGATCCTGTCTTATGCGCCACCACTTCTGGCTATATCTAGCAGTGTTATTTTTTTGTTCAATTGTCATTTCGTCCCAGTTCTCTTCGCTTTTGAATTATCAAAACCCTACTACTGGAGTTGAGCCAGCCGGTGTGATCACTGCTACTCTAATGACAACGCCGATTCCTACTCCGATGACGCCTTATTAGGTTCTGGCAGGTCAGTCTTTGAGACTTTGGCGGCATATTACTTTTATTTCAATTAAAATTTTTCATTTGGTTCTCCAGAAAATGGATGAATTTTTAGAAAATATTCAGTCTACAGATTTGATGCGTTATGAGAAGATATCATTCATGTTGATGAACTCAGTCTTCTTCAACTCCGCAATGTAACCAACATGCGTTTAGATCAAACTCGCTTTCTATTTTTTTTCAATTAATTTTTTTAATTTTTATTTTTTCTCTAATGATACAAATCAGATTAATTATTATTTTTTGATTTTAGGCCATAGCAGTTAAATGCTGATAAAAGCCCTTTCTTGAGGATATTTGTGAATCAACTAATTTTTTTTATCATATTGTGATATGCTCTGTACTTAGCAATTATCAATTTTGGTAATGTAAATTAGTAAATGCTAAAACAAGAAAGAATTGAATCAAGTGCTTGTAGTGTGCTTTTGGTTTTAATCTAAAGTTTATAACACACTGATATATTTATTCTACAGTCTTGTTTTACTGTCCAACTCAAATTAATTAAAAGCTTTTTTTTTTTTTTTTTGCATGCCTCAATCATAATATTTTCTCAAGTAGTACCATTTTCTTTGTGATATTTGACTAAAGAATTGAGAATTGTTAACAAACACTAAAATTATAAAAAGTGATTTTGATTATTCATTTGGTTGATTAGTTTGTTTAAAGATTGATTGAACTTTGATATAGAATTTAGGAAAGTGGTTCTTTTTAAATGCAATTCTTTTGGGGTTTAGTTTCTTTATGTGGAATGTATAATTTCTATTAATTCTAAATTTGGATTAGTAATGGTTGTGTGATGGGTGATTAACACACTTGAAAATTCTACTACATTGGTTCGTATGGACTATATGGAAGTAACAAATCTGAAATGTGTGTGATTTTAGAGCTCATAGGAGATGAGGCTCAAATTAATGAGTGCTTGAAAAGAATAATCCTATCCTAATATGTCATAACCTCATAGTTAATTTTATAATTTAAATGGATTGCTAGTTAAGAATGTAAGATTGTACAACAACTGATAATATTTATTACTGACTTCAGCATCTATTTGGTACAAATTCTCACACCTACATTGCTGAAGCATTTGGCCAGTTTGCTGCTAGAATTAGGATCACTGATGCAAGTTTTGTTTTGTGCATAAAGAAGCTCCTTCTCAAGGTTTGTAAGGTTGATTCTGCTTTGATTAGTTCCTCATTTCACTAAAATATGTTTCATTTTAGTTCTCCACCTGCTTGGTTGCTTGTTATATATATATGTGTGTGTGTGTGTTAAAGTTGCAGGTGCCACCAATTTTGAGATTTATATTTGATAGTGAAATGCTTGGTTGCTTGCTAGCAAAGGATTTGATTTTGCATGGGAGTTCCATCAAATTTGAGACTAGTTTCTTTTAGTGTGCATGCATTAATTTAATCTTGTTTTTATTATATGTGATATCTGTTGATATGATTCTCTTCACAGATAATTGGTGAAATATCTATCTCTGGGGCAACATAAAAATTAATGGAGTTTATTGGCGCAACAATTGGACAATTTGGAATTATTTGCATGGAAGAATTGATCCATGAGATCACAACTATGAGAATTCATTTCAGTTAGTTGTTCTAAGTTATTTTAGGATAGTTTATATTAATTTTGTAGTATTATTTGAATTTAAACTTATGTAAATTTATTCTGTTAATAAAATAATATTATTAATATTTAATTGCTTGAAATGATTGACACTAGTAATGAAAATGAAATATTTATAGTTTCTATTTTATTTTGTATTTGTAATTTTTTGTAAGTAAATGAAAATATTATTCCCATAAAATTTTGTCAATATTGATGTTTTTTAGCCATTATTAACTTATAAATAGTGAATAATTAAATATTGATTATCAATAACAATTAATAAATTAATATTATACATAAAAAATTTTCAGATTAATAATATCTGTAGGGGCCAAAATTATCCTCATTTGTAAAGAATAAAATAATTTATCTATAAATTGGAGACAAAAATTGTCCCCTAATATAGAGACGACAATCGTCTTATAAACGAAGATGGAGACTACCATTGTTCCTTAAGTCGTCCCTATCTTATGGGATGCCATATCATCCCTAAGCATCTCAGGGAAGACAATCGTCCCTATCTTAGTGGATGAGATGTCATCCCTAAGCATTTTGGGGATGATAGTCGTCCTTACTTGTTGGGACGACTGTCGTCCCCCTTTTAAGATGGAGACGATTGTCGTCTCTTGTAATAGGGACGACGTTCAAAATTTTGTCCCCTAAATAATTGATGACGGAAGTAATAGGGAAAACAGATGGGGATGACTTAAATTGTCCCCAAAACTATTAGGGTCGATTTTTTAAGGTTTAGAAGGCAATTTTAGTTGTCCTCTTTATCTCATTTTTTTATAGTGTTCAACTCATAAAACTATCAAGATTAGGCCAAACATTTGTCAAAAGAATTATATTTTTGTTAATTGGGCTTATATCAAGGTACCAACACTCAATTTTACAATTATCAAGACATTACATTACCATATCACAAATCAAGTGAAGTGAGTTCTATATGGACGCACGAAATCATTTTTTCAGTTGAGCCATGAAACTTACTTAAACTTTAAGATTTCATGAAATTGGTATAACTTTATTGTCCTCAAATTTAATTTGAGAAAAAAATTTCTTTAAGATAAAAAACACATATTGAGTTAAGGAAATACCACATTCCTTCATAAAACCATAATAATTTTGCAAAGGCATGCTAACATATAAACTTAGATATATGCACACTCCATCGCTAATATGGAATTCCAAAGAACCAATCCACTCTTTTGTTTCCATATATATACCACACACGTCACAAAATTTTTTTTACTTATACAAAACACACACTTATTAGGTGAGACACAAACCACAATACATAAAACCATAATAATTTTATAAAAGTGTCTTAACCTATAAAATTCAAACATACACACACTTTATAACCAACATGGAATCCCAAATGACCATTAAGTAAAAGTTCTAAATGAAAGTTAAAAGTAAAAAAAGTTTAAGCAATAAAATATGAGCAATGTTCGAAGTAAATGTATGCAGCACAAGAGGATTTAACAACAGGAATATTATAAAACAATCTAGAAGTGAAAATAAAGGCATAACGTCATCTCTTTATTATGTTACACCATGGTGTAATTTCATTTTCATATCAACTAAGCCAAATTTCATTTGGATGCATGGGATGTTTTAATGGAACTAGAACAAACTGAGCAGTACACTATTGTGAACTAACCTTCACAAGATCAATAGAAGCAAAGTTTAAGTGTTATTATGCATTTGTAAGAAAATTTTCCAAAAAGATAAAAGTAGGAGTTATCTGTATTTCCATTTCCCTTTATCAGTAAGAAAAATTAACCCATTAAAATGTACAATGAATTAAGCAATGCAAGTGCCAGAACAATGACCTTACTATGGCTCATTTAATGATTTCTATGGTTTCTTAAGCAATACAAGTGCCACAACAGATTCAAGCCACTGTACTTTTATAACAACCATTATGTCTAACTCTAAATTTAGCTTATATGATCACAGAGTTGCAACTAACTAAGGAAGATTAGTATAAGAATAAAGATTTACCTTGAGGGTAGCAATATTGCTACCCATGATATTTTACAAAAATGCCACCTCCCATTTAATTTTCCCCCTATATCATGAGGAAAAAAGGAAAATACAAGTGTAATTTTAAAAAATTTATCATATAGCAGCCTGTAACTATTGCAAGACACTACATGTATCATTGTCCTTAATATAAATATTTTTCCTGCCTCATGAATTGTAACCTAAATTTAACACATATTCTATTGTTGTGCATCAAGTGTTAAAATGTCACATATGCATCCCCAAACATGCGAAATTGAATATTTATTATTGTTTAAATAATTAATTAAGTCCTAAATCGATGGAAA
Source organism: Mallotus repandus (assembly GCA_949671775.1). NCBI lineage: Eukaryota > Viridiplantae > Streptophyta > Magnoliopsida > Malpighiales > Euphorbiaceae > Mallotus > Mallotus repandus. The sequence goes on along the minus strand of CATIWM010025500.1, from coordinate 6,684 downwards.
TGATAAACACAAGGGCTTAATTAATTTGAAACAATAAAGATAAGGGTTCAAAAATTGCTACATATAATAATAATAAGGTTAATAGCGAGTTTGCCTAGAGATGTGCAAAATTACACAAAGGAAATGAAGAATTAAAATGAAAGAAAATTAAATTAAGAAAGGTATAATTGAAGATGGAAGACAGATATAAGGGTGTAATTGCAAAAAGGGCATGAGGTGTCAAGAAAATGTCATGCAAATGGACACATCTCTTGCAAATAAATTATAATAATAATAATAATAAGGATTTAATTAAAGAAATTTTTAGTATATTGTAGGGAGGTGTCAAAATGCATGTAAGTTTCATCTTACACCTAAACACTTGTTAAAAAAAATAAGAAGAAGAAAAATGTGAAAGAAGGAGAGAAAGAGAGGGCAAGTCTTCTTGCATGTAGATGGACAGAAATCTTAAACTTTTGTTTCTCCTCTAGAAGCAAGAAACCGAAATTAAATGACTTTGAAAGTTGAAGGTCAAGTAAGCTAAATCAGCATAGAGTTTTTTTAAAAAAAAAGAAAACAGAACAAGAGCTTTAAGTTAGGTTGAGTTTCGGGTAGATCAAGGAAGCATTGAGGCAAGAATCTTTGAATGATTATAAGGATTATTGTAGAATGTATATGAGATTAGATTAAAGTTGCATGCAAAGAGATTTAGATAAGGAATTGATACAGAATTATTGAAGTTGTATATTGTTAATGTTAAGTTTGAGCTAGAACTAAGAACTTCTTTGTAAATGGTGATTAGGAGCTGCTTGTGGCACCGGAATAGAGTCCGTTAAAGCAGTGAGTGGATATAGAGAAGGCAAGCTTTAAATGTGAGTGGAATTTTTCACCGAACCTTTGATACATTTTGACTCTTTATTTCTTTTAAAAAGTTGAGTTTCGGTGTTGTCTATTATGATATCCAAGTACTAAATTTTGTCTCAATTGCTTTGGTTTAGCGTTGATTCCGCCTCATTTTACAACTTTGAACCTTGATTTTCAAATGGTTTGAGTCATGTCACTTGTTCATGTTAATTCTCTCGGGTTTAGCTACAAATTTGCTTTGAAAGCATGCTAAATCGTTTGGTATAGCTATGTTTAGGCTGAGATGTTGTTGAGTTTAAATTCTTGATGGTTCTTGAAAACCTTGTGTTTCAGCAATGCTCTTCTTTGTGGTGTTTGATTGTTTGGGATCAATTTCGTTAAAGCAAGTTCAATGTTCATGATGTTGTCCACTTCTGGTTGAAATTCCATTTCTATGATAGTTAAGAATTTGTTGTTCTCAGTGTTATTTCCTTTGGGTATAGCTGCACAATTTTGCTTTTTAAAAAAAAAATTTGTTAAGATGTCTGTTTTAAACCGTCAAAATCCCTTAGCTTCATTGTCAATAAAATCGTTGTGGTATTGTGACGGAATTGCTGCTAAAATTTAATTCCTAAGCAGCCCCAAATTTAGTTATATAGACCCTTAAAAGCAAGTTGAGATAACCTTCTTAAATCACCACAAAATCTGAGATTTTTGTTAACAATTCTTTGATGTTATACATGTTAATAAAGTGCAGAACTCTGTGAGATTAAAGTGCAGATTTATGTGTGTTGTAAGGGTAAAATTCTGTTAGATTAAAGTGCAGAATTTGGTGTTACAAGTGCAGAATTCTGTGAGTTGCTAGTACAGAATTTACTGCTTAAACAATTTAATTACAATGCTTTGTAATTGAATAAAGAAATAAAAGATTTAAAAACAAGTAGAGAAACATGCTTTACTGTTGAAGCATTCATCTATTGAAATAAGAAAGTTTTTCCAAAGATATGTATGAATATGTTGGAATCTCATGAACTTGATAAGTGTTGCAAGGTTTAACTTAATGGCCTTCTTGTGGCTGTTGGGTCGATTAGTTGTTGAACCACGAGTTTTGCAATATTAGTGATGTTTTTCTCAAGCTTAAAACTGATTTTAAGTTAAAGATTAATCATTCAATTTTTTATTATAATTGGTTTGACCGTACCCTTGTAAATACAAAGATTAATATTAATAAATTGAATAACGAACATGAGTTGAAGCTACACTGGTTAGGATTATTAATCACGTGTTTTGGAAGCCTTATGGTCATGAAGATCTTGATCAAAATTTTTGCATACTTGAGAATTTTTACACTTGAATTTGAAATATATTTCGGAAACTTTATATATAAATATATATATATATATATATCTAAATATTGATTATTAAATTGATTATGCTTGCTTAATTAAGCTATTTCCTATTTTATTTTAATAAGAAATAAGCCTTGCTTTTAAATTGGTACATGCATGTGTATTTTATTTAATTACCAGCTAAGGTAAATATTTGAGATAAATATTTTTGGTGTGTATCTAAATTAGCATAAGTATTAACGTTAATTTGTGAACGATAAATAAATATTTGATAACATAAATATTTTAGTACTTTCTAAATAATTTTCTAGACCTCTTGTTTAAGAATTAAATTTTTTATGAATATTTCTAAAATGCTAGTGAACTTGATATATTTATTTTGGGTAAGCTAAGAATGCTACTCTAATACAAAAAAACAAACATCTAAAAGAATTAATCTGCAGAATGCTCAATTTCGAGCTAATATTTTCTGGATGAGTAAAATTTTATAATGAACAGTTGTGAGTATAATTGTATGATTTTAATATAGAGTATATCTCTATTCTTACAAAATGATTTTTGACTACAAATATTTTTATTATGTGACTGTCATGTCCAGTTTTATCATGGTGTAATGACATGTCTTGTCTGAGGTCTTAATTATAGTTTCCTGTATAAGACTATTAAGAGATGAGTCGATTATATTGGCCAACTAATATAAAACTGTCTTGGGGACAGCACATAAATTCATTATGTTGTTGTGGCGAATTTATGAGGTTACATGTATGCATACAAAATTTACAAGTTAATATGCTCCGAGAAGGAGCAATATTTTATTTCACTCCGAGAAGCAGTTATATTTTATTTCGCTCCGAGAATGAGTTATATTTCATTTTTGCTCTGAGAAGGAGCTATAGGATTATTATTTTCCAAGAAGGAGTTAACTATAAACTTGTATTTTCAAAATATTGTATATTTATAAAGGTGTCATGTTTAGTATGTGATGTTTAAGTCGATAATTAAATTTATCTAAACATAAGTATTTGTACTCTAATGCTCATAATTTTTATATCATGTGGAATATGCTCAGAATCAAAAATTATGAAAATACTCTTAAAATTAAATTATATGAAACCTTGATAAAAATATAGAAATAAATTATTCAACATATGTAAACCAAAGAAGTGATGTTTAATACTTTAAACCGTCCCTTGAATTTCAAATTTAATTGCTATGTAATTATTCTACAGTTATTATTTATGTATTCATGGTCAATATTATTTCTGGTATTTTTGTTATATATATTTCTTAGTCACTCACTGTGTAATTTCCTTATGAAATTACTCACACTCGCTTTCTTATATACTTTTCAGTTTAGGCTATATATATATTAGTTGTATAGCTAAAGACTTTCAGATGGCGGTGCAGTGGACCGCCATGACTTATGTGGTTTCTGAGTTAGAGACGAGGGCAAAGTATGTCATATGTCATGACACAGATGTTGAGTTTGCTTTTAGGGTTACTGTAGAGCCGATTGGAGTGGATATGCATATTACAGCTGTTAGAGAGGAGTATATGGATTCTATGTGTACCATTATTTGAGTCACTTATGACACTAGCACTAGAGTTCAAGTCTCTCTGACCTAGATATATGATTAGTTATGATGAGATCCACTTTTGTCTTTTTGCTTATGGCCTAGCTTATTTCCCCCTTGGACTGTGATTGATGTACTTTTTCCTTATTTATAGAGAGGGGTTGAGTCCTACTATGGCCTAAGATGTGCTAAAGGATGAAGCACATTTAGCATGCTTTGAGGGAAATGCTTTAGAGAGAGGGTTATCGAAATACTTATGTGTATTTTATTTTACTTGTATCTTTATATAACATGTACTCATGTATTGTATTATGGATGTTTAATGCTAAGGTGACAGGACACCTTATTTACTATGTATATATTTGTTTTAAGTTAACATATCAAATACTGCTTGCCATCGTTTAAATTTTATGGGAGTTAGTTGTTATGTATATAGATAATTATGTCATTTACATATTCAAGAGATATCATGTTGATAGAATATTAAGGTTAGTGGTTTAGGTAATGCTACTCTCTAATGGTACCGCCATCAATATTGTGATGTTATATGGTGGTACTGGAGGGGAAGGGTGTTACATAAAATTATTATTAATATCTAGAAGATTTTACTAATAAAGAAAAAGAGAAAAGATGGCAAATAATTCAGCATTGAATTCGGTGCCTACCAAGCCAATTTTTCTTTGGTTAATTTTCTTGGTTGGGTGCAGCCTTTGTTGATTTTCTTGCTTGGGTGCAGTTTTTGTTGATTTCTTTCTCTTGTCTCTCTTGTATGAAACTTGCTATACAAAGGCCATTTCCATGGTCATTTAATTGTATCAAGCAACGAGCAAAATAAGTGGTAGTGAGGAGAGAGCAAAATCAAGTGAGTGAAGTTTATTTGTGAGTGTGTTTGAGTGAATAGTGAGTAGTAGTGTGACTGATATTCCAAAAGTGTTGAGTGGAAATATTTTTTTGTTGTTTGTAATAGTAAAATATTTTCTTATTCACTATTTTATTGTCCCGTGTTTTACATGCTATTTTATTATTTTATTCACTCTAATTCAAAAGGTATCAGAGTCGTGGTTGTAATTTCTCTTGAAATTTTGAGTATGCTCTGTGGTTGCAGTTTTGACTGATCTTCCACATCTAAAAAATTTTTTAAGAATTTTTCAATTTACAGCAGGGGGAGATTTTACACGTGCATAGTTTAGAATTGTGAAGCTCATTGGTTCATAACGACGCTTGCTTAGTGAAACGCGAGGCTGCTAAATCCAAGTCACTATGGCAGAATCCAGAAATGTCAGTGTTATTAAAAAATTAAATAATAATAATTATAGCATGTAGAGGACTTGCATGGAGTCATACTTGCAAGGTCAAGACCTTTGGGAGGTTATTGTTGGGACGAAGACTATATCACCACCACTAGATGGTGATAATGGCAATCTCAGAAAATGGAGAATTAAAGCTGGAAAAGCCATGTTTGCCATCAAAACAACCGTTGAAGAGGAGATGATGGAACATATCAGAAATGCTACCACACCGAAAGAAGCTTAGGATTCTCTTGCTATACGGTTCTCAAAAAGGAATGACGCCAAACTTCAACTGTTCGAAAATGAACTAATGTATATCTCATAAAAAGATATAACTATTAGTCAATACAAGGTGAAGTCCTTATATCGAGAAATTGTTGAGTTGGATAAGGCATCCAAAATAGCCAACAGTAGAATGAGGAGAATCATCATTCATGGACTACGACCTCAGTATCACAATTTTATGGCTACAGTTCAAGGTTAGCCCACACAACCTTCAATTGAAGAGTTAGAGAATTTGTTGGTAAGTCAAGAAACTCTAGCAAAATAAATGGTTGGAGTATCCTTGAATACTAGAGAGGTGGCGCTCTTCACGAACAAAAAGAAGAACCTACCCCATGGTAGGGATAGAGGAAAGACACGAGGTAATGTCCAATTGGAGGGGGCTCAACAAAAGCAGCAATACAACAATCAGCAATCTAAGAATTTTAGACATCAAATGGTGAGTGCTTCAATTGTGGCAAGAAAGGACACTACACTAGAGATTGTTGGTCTATGAAGAAGACTGTTCAAAGTAATGAAACAACAACAAGCAATCGCCACTAGGATGAACTAGAGTGGGATGTTGAAGCATTATTTGTAGAAATGATGCAAATGGAAGAATGTTCTAGTCCAGAGATTATGGAAGTCCCTAGCTTTATGGTTACCATAATAGAAAAAGAAGAGGATCAAGCATCTAGTGCTTCCAGTTCTCATAATTAATTATGAGAAGTGTTGTATCTTTGATTCAGGTTGTTCCAAACACATAATAAGAGATAAAAGCAAGCTCTGTAATGCTTCAGAGTACAAAGGCAAACAAGTTGTAGTAACTGCAAATAACTCACAGCTACCAATCACTCATATTGGTGACACAGTTATCACTTCCTATTCAAATCAACAATAAGTGCAGTTGGAGGATGTGTACAGAGTATCATGAATGAAGAAAAATCTTCTGTTAATTTCATATTTGACTGATTATGGTAACTTTGTTGTGTTCAGCCTCGAAGATGTCAAGGTTTGTCAACAAGTCAAAATAGTTGACACGCCAATAATAAAAGGACAGAAGGTGGATTCCATATACATCTTGTTAGCAGAAGATGCTTATGTGGAGAAAACCAAAGGTGGTGATACAACTGACATGTGGCATGCACAGCTGGGACATGTCAATTACCATAAGTTAAAGATGATAATGACCAAGTCCTCATTAAGAGGGCTACCTAATCTTGATATTTGTACTTATGTGGTTTGTGATGGATGTCAGTATGGAAAGGTGCACCAACTTTCATATGAGGAGTCATCATTCTGAGCCAAACAGCCACTAGAATTGATCCACTCAGATGTATTTGGGAAAGTAAAGTAATCATCAATCAATGGTATGCACTACATGATGAC
>CATIWM010025449.1:0-15726 GCA_949671775.1 Mallotus repandus | reverse complement strand
GATAATAAAAATTTATTTTTATTATTTATCTATAAAAATATATATTTATCACTTTATTTATCAAATAAAACAAATATATTTATCAAATAAAAACTAATCAAAATCTATGGATAAATAACAAATAAACAAATTAATAAAAATAAAATTAATAAAAAAATTTCAAAAAAAAATTGCAGAAGGCCTATTTCCGATCGGAAGTGTAGATTTTCGACTGAAAATATATATTTCCGATCGGAAATCTAAGTTTTCGATTGGAAAAATAACTAAACATTGAAATAATGGCCAAAGGTTGGCCATTTCCATTTTGCTGTATAAATTGAAAGGGCCTTTGGCCCATTCGATCAAAAATCTTTTTTTTTTGAAATTTGTACTTTTTCACTTTTTTATTTTTCTTAAAATTTATTAAAAAAATAATTATATATATATATTAAATAAATAAAATTTAAAAATAAATTACAATTTAGTTCAAAACCAATAAATCAGATCCAATAAATCTAATTTCACAATCTATTTTCATCATCGGGTTCTCTCTTGCGTCCATGTTTTAGTCATCTCGAAATTGGATACTTACATTTACTCTTATACTAGGGTGGAAGTTTCATCAGTACTTCAATTCAATATGAACGAACACAAGTCGTATATGCTACAACATCAACACATGTACCTCAAAAAAATGATTTGAGGCACAACAGGCTGGTTACAACAATGGAATTGCAGGTAAATCAAATGACCCATATTCACACAAGAATTAGTTAAAGAATAAATTCAATATGAATAAGAGTTAGCTAATTAACTTTGGCAAAGAAGGGTCGTTGCCCACTAGTTCAAGATCTGAAAAGAAGAAACAAAAGAAACATTAGATTAGAGGGAAACATTGAATAAATAAACTAAAAAATAAAATAAATTGAAAATACAAAAGACACAGAACCTTTTTTTCAAAAGACTCTAAATCCTTTAATGTTTCTTCAACAAAAATTGTTTGATTTGGCATTTTAAGCCAATCCTGAGTATATATCAAAGCTTCCATAATTTTTAGAGTAAATGAACTCTTAAACACATCAAGAACATTTCCATAAGTACTGAATGGAGACTCAGAAGCCACAATGGAAACATAAACATGAATAACTAAAATATTTCTAGCCATGTGAGATAGAATAGGAAACCTTTTAGAATTTAACTTCCACCATTTGAGGATATCAAAAGTTCCCTCATCTTCCCTAATAGCCTTACTTAAATAAATATCAATTTCAGATCGTTTACTGCCGCTAGTTCCATATTCCATTTTATGCTTCTTGAATCTGGCTTTAATCAAAGACATTGTGTTTTTAGAAGTTGGCATATAAGTATTACAAACTGTCTGGCCAGACTAGCAGAACCAAACTCATAACCAGAAGAAGCCCCTTAGATAGACACATAATAATCAAATAACAGATTCAAATCAAATTTCATGCTGTTAAACAATTTGCTTCCTTGCAATTCACCATACATTTTATTAACAAAGAATTTAATAAAAGCAAGTTTTTATCGAGGATCTAGAATAATAGTAATAAAAATCAAAGAGTCCATTTTATCTGGATCCCCCCAATACTTGTCAAACTTATGTTTCATAGGATCAGAAGAATATTGTATCTCATTGAGCATACAATTCAAATCAGAAAGTTAAAAAAAGAATGCATTTGCAGTGACATACTAAGAATTAGAAATTCTTAGTATAATATCATAAAAAAGCTTCAACATTTCTATCATTTAACTAACACACTGCCAGTCAATGAAATCAAGAATTTCATCACCCGAGTCAGATATAAAAGAAGAATCAATGTCCTTACGTTTTTCAAAAGCTTTCTCATATAAACATGCAGTTTTCAGCATAATGTATGTGGAATTCCACCTAGTAGAGACATCAAGAGACGATACAAATTTAAACTCAATGCCAATTAGTTCTGATATTTCTCTAAACTTCCTCAACCTAGCAGGAGAGTTCCACATGTATCTAATTGTCTCCTTAACCTTTTTAACAGAAGCACTAACTTCTTTTAACCCATCATTGACAATTAAATTGAGAATGTGAGCAATACATCTCATGTATAAAAATTTTAATTTGACAGAAGATGCACTCCAGATTAATAAGTTCTTTTTAAAATAGCCAATAGCAGTGTTATTAGAGGATGCATTATCAACTATAACTGAGAAAAAATGTTTGATGTCCCAATTAAGGAAATAATTCTCAAATGCTTTTGAAATATATTCCCCCTTATGAGATGTAATAGGCACAAAAGATATACTCTTTTTATGCAAATTCCACCTATCATCAATAAAATGAGTAGTCACACACATATAGTTAATTCGTTGGATAGAAGTCCAAGAATAAGTTGTGATGCTGATTCTTTGACAGTGTGACTTTAAAATTTTTTTTTAGCTTCCCCCTCTCATTAGCAAATATGTTGTAACAGTCTCTTCTTATAGTCCACCTGGAGGGTATTTTAAAACAAGGACAAGCAGCAGACATAAATTTCTTGCCAACACCTTTAACAAATTTAAATGGCAACTCTTCATGAATAACCATTTATGCAAGTGCAATTTTGATAGAATCTTGATCAAAATTTCAAGTTCCTAAGACATTAGACTATGTATTATCTTGTGCTTCTACCATTAAAGGTTGTAATGTTAAAAGTGACTGCCTAGTATCTTTACTATATGAAAATTTCAAACAATACGACACATGATTTTTCAGAGAAGAAGTGCTATATTTTTTTGAGTGACAATTATAGATAGTAGAACAATATATACATTTACCCTTAATGAAGACACCAACTTCATCCTTTATTCTCTCAAAATACTGCCATACAGTAGATTTTGGTTCAGTCTCCTTTCTTTTTTTGGTAACAACTTGAAGCTAGGGCTGCTTTACAACAGGGACAACTTGGGCTTCCCCACCTCCTTAACATTAGAACTAGTGGCATTATTATTTCCATTGGTATTTTTCATCTACAAAAATGAGAATAGAAGAACACAAATGAAATAGAATAAGTTCACAGGCACAACTAGATTAAAAGTTGAGTCACTTCACACATATAGTTAATTTAGATCACAGAATTGAAGTTATACCTTCGTATTGTTGCTCAACAAATTTTCAGATCGCAGTGAAAAAGATAGAGAGTAGACCAAGCTTCAATGCTTGATAACTGCAAAGCTTCCACCCTTTTTTTTAAGATATAAAGTTATAATTTTAAGTTTCCACCCTTTTTTGAAACTTTAATTTTATAACTTTAAGTTTTCACTGCCAATAGTCTAAAAACATGTACAAATAGATAGACAGAACAAATCACACAACATGGTTATTGAATAAATTATTTTAAATAAAGTGTATGCATAAATAAATAAATTTTTATAAACAGATATGTATAAAAAAACATAATCAAATAAATATATTTTTTGATACATAAAGTGTATGTATGTGTATATATATATATATATATATATATATATATATAATTTTCAAAAAATAAACACAGACCAAAAATATTATGCAAAAAAATCTATATATAATCATATTTTTAAAAATTATTATTTACATGGATACATTACATATCTATAAAAAAAATATTTCTGCATCATATATATATATATAATCATATTTTTAAAATTTATTATTTACATGGACACATTACAGATCTATAAAAAAAATAATTCTACGTCACAAAGACTCTTATTTTTTTAAAAAATTCACTAGTCAGATCTATTAACAGATGATAGATCTGTACTAAATATAACATTGATCAAACACACAAATATTTCAAGATCAAAAATACATATTTTCATACACAAATCTATAAACAGAGAACATAAATCTTTACATGCATAGACAAAGTCAGAATTTTTTCACAAATAAATAAAAAAAAGTACAAAAAAATCAACTAAGTTTATAAAACAAAAGAACATAGACTATTTTTAAAAATATATATACTATATTTTTATAAAAATGAATTATTTTTTCAATAACTAATAAAATCTTTATGAAAATTGCAAAATCCCTTTAAAAGCAAAAATATTATCACTACTATTACTATATAAATACATATCGTCAATGGATATGGCGACTTGCTTAATATCATTGTGATTTAAAAAAAAGAGACTGAAGCCGCTTTTGATAGAACAAAAGAGAAATTGATGAAGATTAAAGGTTAAAAGGCTAGAGTTCTTTTAGATTGAAGAAAGATTGGATCGAAAGAGACAAGAGAAGGACAGAAGGTGAGGAGAGATTTAGAGACGAGAAGAGCATTTAGGGTTGAGGCGGCTGTAAAGAAGAGAAGAAGGGAAGTGAAATGAGGGAGTTAGGTTAATGAACTCTATATAAGAGTTATCTATTGGAACAATACTCTTATTTATCTATTAACAACAAGTAGATCTACGCCGGGGTAGTTCATAATGTGTGTTCATGAATTATAGGCAATAAACCATATGAGCCAAACGATACATTGGTCAAAGTTTCATAATTACTTTATCCTATGCAAATTGTTTACCTGCAACTATTCAATATACTTATGAAAAATTAAAAATAAATATAAATATTAAATAATTATTAATATTATTAAAAATTATTAATATTATTAAAATATAATTTTAATAATATTAATAATTATTTAATATTTATATAAAAGAAACGATGTTGTTTTAATTAAATAGGAATTTTGAAAATTCGGATGGGTTGGAAGAAAAATTGTTTCCCTTGACCCGTCAACCGAAAACTAAATATGTCCCCAACTCTCAACCTAACCGACTAAGACCGATTTTCAGCAACCGAATTGGACAAAAAAATCGGTTTGATTCAGGGCGAAAAGATGAAATTGTTCGGTTATTGCTTTGGCCTACTAATTAGTATTCTTCCATTGAAATTACAAGTGTTAAGTTATAACTAAAACAAGGCCATACAAGTTTCATAAGGACCTATAGAATATTCCATAAAGTCCTCTAACTCCGCCTATACAGATATGGATTTTATTTTTATTTTAAATTGAATGTTAAATATTGTGGACACCCTCGGTTTGATCAGCCCGCAACGAAGGCCCAATGATGAAATAGTACGGATATCGAATGCAAGAGAAACTTGAAAGCTTCTCTAGAAATGGACTTGAAGGCCCAAATACCAAATCCAAGCCCAAAAACCCTTAGTTGAGCTCAAAACACCAAACTAAGACCCAAAACTTCAAATTTAAGCCCAAAAGCCCATTTGGCCTAAAAGGCCAAACCAAGCCAAGGCGAAGAGGCGATCACCTCTTCACCCCTAGGCATCGGGGAGATGACGCCTCATTAAAGAGGTGACACCTCTTTGGTGGCCGACTTACTTTGCATTAAATGCCATTTAAATTAGGTGAAAAATGGGACAACATATCATATATTTGAAGGTTTGGGCATAAAATTCAGGCTTTTAGGGTAGAAGTAAGCTGGAAAAAGGGAGGGAAATGATGAAAAACGATGATCTTTTGTCTTGGCTTAGTTTTTTGGGAATTTGAAAAATGAAAGGTTAGAGAAGCTTAAGAAGGGAGTTTTAAGCTAGAAAAAAAATGGAAGGGTTGGCCATTTTTTTAAGAGAAGAAAAGAAAAAGAAAAGAAAGAAACGTCTTGAGAGAAAAATAAGAGGAAAAGGGAAAGAAGAGAAGAAAAAGGGAGTTCCTAGTTGAAAGAGTTCATTTCCTTAGGAAAGAAGAAGGTTCTCTTACATTAAAGGCATCTAAAACAACAAATCAAGCTCTAAAGGCTCAGTTAGAAGCATTAAACGTGTTCAAATCAGTGAGAACTCCTACTTTTAAGCTTAAAGTTGTTACTCTATATGAAAGTTTAATTTCTTGGATTTTTGTACTTATTTTTATATTTATTGCTTATTTGATATTATATTGAAGGTCTGAACATGTGAAATATTGAGTTTTGGTTGTGAGTTTGCGTTTATATGCATGTATATTAAAGTTGCTTTGGATTTAAGAAATGTGTGAATTTATGTGCTTCTGTTGAAGAGGCGACATCTCTTTAATGAGACATCACCCCTTCACGTTGAGGCGATCCTAAGTCGCCTCTTCGCCAAGAGGCGACACCTCTTCACCAAGAGGCGACGCCTCTTCCTCTGTGAAGAGGTGCTGCCTCTCTACCAAAATCTTGCTTGAATTAACTTTAATTCTTAGTGTTTATTTCACTTGATTCACATTTCCTATGCAATTATTTCATGTAATGTTTTCACCTTCCATGCAATTATCTTGATACTTGACCTGAGTAAGCATTTATTTTCTTATCTTGTGATAGTATATCATTTTTATAAAGCTAACATGACGAAACTTCTTTTGTAGTATTCCCATGTTTATAAAGGTTAACATTTGTGTTTTTGTAGGAATTTTGAGACATTTTTAACCATCTAACGCTTTTGTCTCTTAATTAGTTCTTAAGAGGTTTTATCTTAATTTGTTATTTATTTCAACTGTACAAAGAATGGTAATCCTTAATCCCTCCCCCTCTCATTTGAATGTATGATTGTAAATTTGTTATCATTACTTGTAATAAGTGTTGGATTAATAAGCGTGCAAAGGAACTAATGTGCAAATCTGGCTTAAACACGTAAACTTGGAAATAATTACAATTTGCATGTTAATAAGGAAATAATGAAATAGTCAAAGGTAATAAAATACAAAACACGAACAGAGGCCAACTGCAAGGTTGGGTGGACATTCCAAAAGCCCATACCCAGTTTCTGAACCCGATATCTAATGATGGCTTCTGGGAACCTCCGTGGAATCTAGTTATTATACAGTGTGTCCCGGCTTTCATCCGGGTGTGACTCCATCTCCATTTTGGGCCACAAGCCCATTATCTATAACCTAATGGGTCCTAAGCTAACACAGTGCTATGATCGCCAAACACTTGGAAGCACGTCAGACCCCGCCGCCTATAAATATTAATTTATTTATTTCAGTATTTAAATTTTATTTGATTTCATATTAAGTATTTGGATTATTTTTATACTGTGGAATTGAAATATAAATATTTTTTAACAAAATAATTTTTTTTTTCATAAAATGTATAATTAATCTAGATAAGTAATAAAAAGCATAAATTAAAAAAAATATTATTATTATTATTACACAGCGGTATGGACTATTATTATTCATAATCCTTAATTTTGAATGACATATGGCCTAAGATAGGCATGTGTCCTAAATAGTGTTTGTAGGCAGGTCAGTACACGACCCAGCCCCGTGTTCTAGACCATATATTAATGTTCATTCCATTCCAGATACATATATAGACCCGTACATAGTCATATAGCGTGAAGAATGATCATTTTGACTTTGAACCTATTTTGTCTCCAAAATTAGGGAAAAGTTTTTAGAGCATTATAGTCTCCCTAACACTCTCTTATAGCACTTTTACAGCAGTAGAATCTCTTCTACTCTACCGCAATTTTTCCTCACCTTAAGATTTTATATATATATATATATATAAATATTCATGTCTACTCTTTTTACTTCTTTTTTTTTTGGTGGATAAACAAGGCATCAGCCCGAAAATAAAACAAAACTAAACTAAAAGAAACTTGGACTACAGGAAGATGTATTGGCACCGTCCTCAGACAACATGTGATGAAGACCCTCCGGAGTGTAGAAAAAATGAAGAGCTCATCTAAGTTGGATTTGGCTCCTTCCTTTGCTAGCCAATCAACACCGACATTAGACTCTCTTCCTTGAAAAGTGCACATGATATCTCGGCCATTAGCCATCAGGCTTCTAATAGAGTTAACCAACCAACTGCTATTACCAAAAATTTGGACCACTCCATTAATTGCTTCCACCACCATTAAAGAATCAGTGTCAATTACTAGGTGGGAGAAACCCCTCTACTGGGCAGTTTGAATACCAATGAGAATGCCCCATAGTTCCACTTCTGATGGAGTGCAAACTCTATAGCTTTGCGAGAAACCAAACATCCAATCGCCATTGTGATTCCTGAATAACCCACCAGCGCCGACTTTCATCGAATGGGGAAGAGAGCTACCATTCATATTGAGCTTGATCATGCCTACTTCCAGAGGTTGCCAATGGGTTACCTAGCTTGCAGCTAGGATCGAAGAAGAGACATTTGACTAAGTGTTGCCAGAAGTAAAAATTTCAGTACAATGGACTTGAATTTGGGAGATAGCAGTGTCTAGTGGTAAGTTGTAACTTTCGAAGACAAGTTGTTTCCTCCATTACCAAATAAACCATAGGGATACACCAAAAATCAATCTCCATTCCAACTCATTCCTAACTAGGGTATTATTACTGATATTCGTGCACAACCATTCCTCAAAATCTATTTGGAAAAAATTTGACCATCCTTGGCTTGGAATCAATCTCTCCCAAAATTTTGAAACAAAGGAATAATCTCATAAGGCATGAAGAATAGACTTCTCTTCCAATCCACATCCGGGGCATGTGGGTGAAGGGATAACTCTCCTAGTAGAGCAAAGGAGATTTGTAGGGATTCTTTGCCTTCTAACCAGCCAAAGAAAGGAGCAGACTCATTGAGGGCCTCACCATTTCCAAATTTTGGCCCATATCGGATTAGGGTGATTGGGACTCTACATCGATAGCATATTATATGCAGACTTCATTGTGAACCTGCCAGATGGGGAGAAATTCTAAGAAACTGAGTCTACTCCATTAGCCACAGAAGGTCGAAAATGTACTCGCTAGGCGAATAAGAGCATGCTGAAGAAGAAGATCATTTAGAACTTCCCAGTTTCAACTACCATTATAATTCACATAAGAAGCCACAGATCGATTCGTATCCGCAAAAAGGATGTCTTGCAAGGCAATTGCGCTGAGAGGAGTTAGACCTTCAATCCACTGGTCTTCCCAAAACCTGATTCTATTGCCATCCCCAAGATTCCAAGAGATGTCGTTGAGGACAATATCCCAAATAGAACAGAGACCTCTCCAAACATCAGAACAACCTGGGCGATTTTTAAGTAGGCTAAAGCCACACCCGATTTAGCATATTTATTACTAAGAACTTTAACCCAGAGATCTTCTGGATTTATCATGAACCGCCAACCAAGCTTCATTAGAAAGACTTTATTCATATCCTCAGCTTTTTTCAAACCGAGCCCCCTATCAACCTTAGGCTTGCAAACCTCATCCCAATTCACTAAATTCATCTTTATGCCTTCATTCGAAGAATCCCAGGCAAAGTTTCTAACCACCTTATCAATTTCTTTACAAGTAATGAGGGGGAATTTTACAGACAACATATGATAAATTGGCATAGCTTGTAGCACTGAATTAGTTAGCGAATACGACCCGCCAAGGAGAGATGTTTAGCTTTCCACCCACACAATTTGGCTTTGATTTTGTCCATCGATTTTTTGAAAGTGAATTTGTCCACCCTGCCTTGGATAATATTAGCGCCCAAGTAATTTCCAAGGTTATCAGTTTTAGAAAAGTTCAGAGTAGTACAAACATTCGAAGCAAGCGCAGAGCTGAATTTCCTGGAAAAGAAAACTCTAGTTTTGGATTCATTGAATTTTTGACCTGAAGAAGTGAAGAAATTATCAAGGCACTGTTGGATTACTAAAGCTTAATCTACTGAAGCTTCAGAGATTAAAAGCAAGTCATCTGCAAAGAAAAGGTGCGAAAGTAAAGGGCCATTCTTGCTTAGCTAAATCGGCTTCCACTTTCCACTGTTTACCTAGGAGTTAATCAAATGAGATAACCTTTTCATGCAAATGACAAAAAGATAAGGTGAGACCGAATCACCCTGTCTAATGCCTCTACAAGGGGAAAAATTTTCTATCCTTTCACCATTCCAAACAACACTCATATTGGCTGAATTGATACCAGACATAATTCTCGCAACCAAATTCCCGTTGAACCCACAAGCCATAAGTGATTCTTCAATAAAATCCCATCTAAGACGATCATTTTGTGATTGCATTTGCATACTTCCGCAACAATTTATATTTCACATGATATTAAATATAAAACGTAATTATATTAAATTATCAATGACTATAATGCGAAAATTTTGTGCCTATTAAGGTGGTTGAACATTTTATTTTTCAAAATACTTAATAGTGACATGCATCTTTCCTAAATGTAATGTAATATAGTATCATTTTCTTATTGTATTTTATGTAATATAATTATAGTCTTTATTTAATATTTAAGTTGTTTATAGTAGTGATATAAAAATGAAAAAAATTAAATTTAATCAATTATATTTTGAATTTTTGAACTAAATATAAATGGTTAGTGTGTTAGTCATCTTAGTATTAGAAAGGAAGAGAATAGGGATGAATCCTAATTGTTTAGGTTCCCCATCGAAGCACAACACCATTGCACCTAAGAGTGTAATCGAGTCAAGTTGACTCGCAAGTTACTCGAGATCGACTCGTAAAATACTCTCAATGCTCGTGGATTTGTTAACATGTTATCAAAACAGTGATCATGGACTTGTGTTTAAGATCTGGAGTTGGGTGCGATCCGTTTATGACTTCATTTGAGTTGTTGAGTATGTTCCATTTGAATTTGATACAACCCATGCAAGTCATTGAATGTGGCCCATTTGTGACACCATTTGAGTTGTTGAGTGCAACCCATTTGTGTTTGACCAGTATAATTAGTCCAAGTCCAACCCGGTTACACTTGAGGGAGAATATTGAAAAATATATCCTACATTGAAAAAATGTAAAAGAATAAAGGACCTATATATATATATATATATATAGTGTAAATTAAACCTTTACACAAATCAATTGATTTTGTATTATATGAACCCAACCCCACATGAACATGTTAATACATCCGACGGTCACTCTCTCATTCTCATTGGTGTGCATTTTTACACAAGTGTTTTACTCATTTTAATAAAAAAGTTACTTCATTACTTGAATCAAAAAATATCTTCAAAATTTAGAACTATAAATTATTTTGTCATTCATAAAAAAATTAATCAAAATTTCCTTTTTTTTAAAAATGTCATTGTCAAATTATTCATTATCATTAATTTCAGCTTCTAATATTTTTTTTTCTATAAAATCTAGTAATTGAAAAATTCTTTTTTTCAATTTTAAAATTTTTTTATGACCTAAATTTTGATATTGCCGAAATGTTTTGGATTGATTCTCCATTTTGAGACTTTTTTGTATTCAAATCTTTGGGTTTTTTTTTTCTTGCTTTGATATATAGCTAGTATATGTAAATATATAAATATTTTTTATTTCTTTCATGAAAAATATAGAAGAATAAAAATGAAAACAAAAATTTTTACTCGAGTATCTAAATTACTTTGTAATTAATTCTAATTATTGGATTTTATTAAAGTTTAGGATAGACTAAACTTTAAATACAAAAGCTACACAAAATATATTAATAAATAACATAAATTCCTTCAAAAATTAAATAAAACAAAAAAATAATAAATACTTTTTAACAAATAAATGAAAAATATATTAATGCATAAAATAAAAATAAATATAGATAGCCGGTGCAACATGTGGATAAACTACTAGTTCAACATAATTCCGTCCCTCGCATCACTTGAAATATAATTAAGTATGTTGTACAATTTTAATTTTATCATATAAATTTTGTTATGAAAAACAATTACAACAAACGACAATTTTTAAGAATATACTGTTTACTATACATTAAATTATAAAATAAAAATTTAATATATTCTGAAACATCAACATATATATATATATATATATATATAGCCAAATTTAACCTAAATTAATTTTTTTTTAAAATTCATCAGGTTATAAATTATTAAGATAATTAGATGGATTAGAAAAACTTAAATTATATCTAAAATATTAAAATAATTTGAATGAGTAAATCTCGCACTAAAAAATTTAATATTTAGAAAACTAACTATGAAAAATATTAATTATTATAAGGAAAATACTAAGAAAAATATGAAACCAATTGTTATACCATGGATCCCTGTCTATAGTGCATTATGGACTAGGGGTCCATCACACGTACAACCTAAAGGCAAAATAAGCGCTTTTTTTTTTTATTTTTTATTTTTGTTTTTCAACGTCTTCTCACTTGCACTTTTGATAGTTTCTTTCTACTTCAGCTATTTTCTAGGTCACCAGAAAGTTTAAGGGTGTTTTGAATACTGTAGCACTGAATTGATTAATTCATTGATTTGAAGAGGAAAAAAGGAAGTGATTGATGGAAAAACTGAGCACTTTATGATTGGTTTGTGTAGTCATAATCATTTTGAAGAGGAAGCTAGACGGGAAAGCTTTGAAGCATTTGGAGCTCTAAAAGAAAATTTTTATTTTTTTAGAGAAGGAGATCTTGTATGGTAGGTGGATTGGTGGTCTCCGCTACTATGGTTGTTCTTCCTGTTCTTCCAAAAGGAGATCAGTGTGGAGTAAATCGATCGAATACAGTTCTTCCAGCAGGCAATGGAATGTCACTGAATGCTGGCCTGCACACTGTAACTGGCCAACATCTTAAAGAGCAGCAATTTAGTTGTGGAAATGACTACTCTCCGAAGGTGCGGAAGCCATATACAATTACAAAACAAAGAGAGAGATGGACAGAAGAAGATCATAAAAAGTTCTTTGAAGCTTTAAAACGTTATGGTCGAGCATGGAGACGGATTGAAGAGCATTTTGGAACCAAGACTGCAGTTTTGATTCGAAGTCAAGCTCAGAAATTCTTCTCTAAGGTTGTACGAGATGGGAGTGGCAGCAACCAGAGTGCAGTGGAACCAATTGAAATACCCCCTCCTCGGCCAAAACGGAAACCAATGCATCCTTACCCTCGCAAAATGGTGTATCCACTTAATAAAGAACTCACAATTCCAGAGCAGTCTGATGAGATCTTCATCATCAAACTTTTCAATCTCAAAACAAGAAAAAGAGACAATAGCACAATAATTGGAAACATTTCAAACCTTATTCCACTTATCACAGACATTAAACTACATTACCAGAGAAGCTAACTAGTTCACGATGCAAATGTTAACAACATTTAAACTATTATGCGTGCCTCCTTACTTGGTGCTTCCGCCAAACTATTTTTTGAGATAATTGACAACATTCTTGTTCAGTTAGAAAGCCTTGGCGAGAACATTAGGATTAATAGGTGGATTAGACCAAATGTTGCATTCGTTATAATGATTTCACCAGGATTCTGACTGTTCAAACTAGCAAATTATGCAAAAAAATCAACCCAATTAAAATCTACATGTAGATTCATTGACTTCCACATGTAGATTCACTGACTGTTATCTACAGGTTCATTAGCATTCACCTGTAGATTCGTTAGCCTTTTTGAACTTGTAAGTTCAATTATCTTCACCTGCCTATTCAACGATCTTCACTTGCATATTTACTGACATTTACCTGAATATTCATTAATAATTTCCTTTTATTTTTAATAAAATGAAAAAGTATTTTTTATTTATCAAAAAATTATTTTTTCTTTTTATTTTGTTAATTAAAGTTTTTGAATTTAATTTTTTTGTTCATAATTTTAGTTAAAATAAAATTTTCATTCAATAAAAAATTATTTAATTTTTTATTTTGTAATTATAATAAATAGAGTTTTACTTGTATTTCTATTTTAGTTAAATATTGTAGTTCATTATTTAAATAATGTAGGTTCATAAGATTAAATATGTAGTGGGGGTTTGCATATCTCATCTCATGAGCTTGAACTAAAAAAAAAATTAGTTGATATTGTGTTTGCCCATCCATAAGTTAAATTCATTGACCTTCACATGTAAATTCACTGACCTTCACCTGTAAATTCACTAGCATTTACCTACAGATTCGTTGGCCTTTTTAAATAAGTAGGTTCAATGATCTTCACTTGCATATTCATTGATCTTCATATGCATATAGTGATTACACCAGGATTCTGACTGTTCAAACTGGAAAATTGTGCAAAAGAATCAACCCAATTAAAATCTACATGTACATTCATTGACTTCCACATGTAGATTCACTAACTGTTACCTGCAGGTTCATTAACATTCATCTGCAGATTCGTTAGCATTTTTTAACTTGTAAGTTTAGTTATCTTCACATGCATATTCAATTATCTTCACCAGCATATTCACTGACATTTACTTGAATATTCATTAATATTTTCCTTTTATTTTTAATAGAATGAAAAAGTTTTTTTTATTTATCAAAAAATTATTTAATTTTTTATTTTTTAATTATAATAAATAGAGTTTTACTTGTATTTTTATTTTAGTAAAATATTGTAGTTCATTATGTAAATAATGTAGGTTCAAAAGGTAAAATATGTAGTGGGGGTTTGCATATCTCATCTCATGAGCTTGAACTAAAAAAAAAATATTAGTTGATATTGTGTTTGCCAATCCATAAGTTAAATTCATTGACCTTCACATGTAAATTTACTGACCTTCACCTCCAAATTCACTAGCATTTACCTGCAGATTCGTTGGCCTTTTGAATCTATAGGTTCAATGATCTTCACCTGTATATTCATTGATCTTCATCTGCATGTTCATTGATATTTATCTGCATATACATTAAAAAATATATTTTTTATTTATCAAAAAGTTATTTTTCTTTTTATTTTATTAATAATAGTGGTTGAATTTAATTTTTTGTCCATGATTTTAGTTAAATAAAATTTTTATTCATTAAAAATTATTTAATTTTTATTTTTAATTATAATAAATAAACTTTTACTTTTTTTATTTTAGTTAAATAATGTAGGTAAATTGGTTAAATAATGCAAGTTTATAAGATAAAATATGCAGCTTCATTACTTTAATAATGCAAATTCATTAACATTCACCTACTTGTTCATTGACTTTCACCTGCAGATTCTTTGATCTTAGGTTCTTTGATCTTCACTTGCAAATTCATTAGTCAAATACTACAACTTCATTACTTAGATTATGGAGGTCCATTAGTTATCCACTATAGATTCGATAATTTTTTTCTTGATATACATAACTCATAATTGTGCTAGTCTTTGATCCGGAACATGTTTAATGGCTTTCACATACTGAAGCATTATGGATTACCTCCTAAAGAGTAAAATACGCGCATTGGGAACATGCCAGAGTTGCTATTGAAGGTAAGTTCATTAAATTCCACATCTTAATTAAAGCTCAAACATCTATATTTTTAATCTATCCATTTTGAATCAGCAATAACACTTCCATAATGAATTTAAAATATAATAAATGCAAATCACAAAGGCCAGCAAGAAATAACTTTCGTCATTTTTAAACTTATAGCGCAAGTCAATATGAGTTGATTCACCTCATCAAGTGATTGCTCATGGGCAAAATGGGCTCCTTCATGCAAATAAACCAGGTCAGGAACAAAGTCCTTGATAGCCCCACTCTTTATGTAGTCTTCCAACCCTGATTTTAGTGAAATTAAAGTTTTATTCATTAGAAAATTTTTTAATTTTTTATTTTTTAATTATAATAAACAAACTTTTACTTGTATATTGTGTTCAATAAATTTATAGTTTTTTATTGATGAACTTATATAAAATAATAAACTAAAATATTAAAAGTGATGAACTTATAGTTGTTAATTAATGGACCTTCATGATTTAATCAATGAACCAATATTATTTGACCAATTAACCTATTAATTTTTATAATAGTAATATTAATTTTTACTTAATATTAATACATTAAATTAATAATATTTTTAAGTAATAAATCTTATTATTAAACTAATTA
>CATIWM010025446.1:0-30348 GCA_949671775.1 Mallotus repandus | reverse complement strand
AAAATAAAAATAAATAAAAAGAAAGAAGATAAAAAAATAAAAAAATAGAGAAAAAAATAAAAAATAAGATTAAAATAAATATAAAAAAGAGGATAAAAAATAAAAAAGTGTGCATTGGATTGGAACTTGAAACTATAGTGGAGGAAGAAACGTCACATCATCTGTCACATCATCCCGAAATGTGTCATTAAATAGTTTTGTGGGATTTATGAGAAATGTTGAGAGATTTTGAGTGACTAAATGAAAGTTGGATATTTTACTAGAAACTAGTGAAAATATTGGATATCGTGGGTGCAATTAACTCTCAACTGATATGGTTACCACTTTTTATTAGATGACATATCAACATCCATATCAGTATCCACGTCACTACCGGTGATTGAATTATGTGATGAGTCCCTTTTACAGAATTTACGAGAAATGTTCGAAGGTTTTGTGGGACAAAAACAAATTTAGGTAGTTTAATAGAAATTAGTCTATATTTTAAGTACCATCGATGTAATTAACCCCTGCCTTGTACCGTTAGTTCCTTTTGTAAAATGCTTGTGTTTTAAAAAAAAAACCTTTACTTGTATATGTCTTAAAAAGACCTATACCACTAGAGAACTCAATTTTTAATATTAAAAATAATAATTTTAATGTATTAAAAAAATTACTATATTATGAATAAAAACTAACATACTATTAGAATAATATTCATCATTGATGTCAAAATCTTATTCTAATTAATTAGAATCAATTCTTTAGAATTTCATACACATACCTAAATCAAAATAAAAAAGAAAATGAAACTTTTCTTATTTTAATTAATTACCATCATGCGTGGAATCTTTTAGGGATTAAATTTTAAGCAGTATTATTATGGCAAAATTTTTTAAGCTCTTAAACTATTGTAGTTTTTTATATTAAGCTTCTATCATTTTATTGCATTACATTGAGCTCTTATACTATTATTTATATAGATATTGAGTTTCAATTTTACAAATTTTATAGAAATATATAAAAATTTTAGGAACTCAATGTATTATATAAATAATAGTATCAAAATTTAATATATATATATATAAATAATAATATAGGAGTTCAATGTATATATAAATAATAATATAGAGATTGAATGGAATAAAATAAAATAATAAAAATTCAATAAAAAAATTACTATAGTTCAAGAGTTTAAAAATATTTTTTGCCTATTATTATTAAAGTAAATCTTGAACATCACAACTCTTAAAGTAATGTCACATGCACCTTCTTCGTATAAATTGTTTAAAAATCATTTGCTTTTCTTATTATTGGCTTAATGACAAAAAAAAAAAAAAATTGATTTATCTATCTCATCGTTTGACGCTGTTAAACAAACCACTAATATTATAACATGTTGCAAATAAAAACAATTTGAAAAAAAATAACGACCCATGATCTATGTTCTGTATATGGATGGTTATATGCGTAAGAAAAAAGAGAAAATGATTTGTTCTATCTTTAATTTTAAATTTTATTTTAATTTTTTTTAAATTTTATAAATTGTGTTAATTTTATTTAATTTTATTTAAAAAATTTAATTATATTTTTAAAAATTACTTTTAGATCTCTGTATAAAATAAATTTGACACTTATTAAATTATTTTATTTTTTAAGAAAAATAAATTTAAAAAAATATTTTCAATTTTTTAATTTTATTATTTTTGAAATAAATTTTAAAATTTTTGCATAAAATTTTAACTTTTTATGTCTCAATTAAAAACATAAGAAAAAAATATAACTTGTGAATCAATTTATTATATAGACTAATATTAATAAAAATAACAATAAATAAAGTAAGCACTATTAACTATCACTATAAATAATAATAAAATTTTAATTTTTTAATTTTTCATATTTTTTAGAAAAATTAAATTTTTATATTCTTGACTAATATTTCTAATATCTCAAAATTCTCTTTTTTTTTTATCTAATAGTTTTTGGTTTGACCTCTATTAGAAAATTTTCTAAAAAATATGGTTGAAAGTTGAGAAGTAAATTTTAAAATAGTTAAAATTTAAGGATGTTTAGTGAAAAATTAAAAATTTATAAAAAATATTTAGAAATTAATTGTTAAAACTAAGTGACAAAATTAGGATTTAAAAACACATTCTTACATTTTATTTTTTTTTATAAGAAAAAGATGATAAAAATTTAATAAGTGTCGAATTTATTTTATAGGGATCTAAAAATAATTTTTAAAAATATAATTAGATCCTTCAAATAAAATTAGATAGAACTAACACAATCATAAAGTTGAAGGAGCAAATTGAAATAACTTTAAAAGTATAATTTAATTGATAATTGGTTCAAAATTCAAAATAAAACTTATGGTTCTTCCAAAAAAAAATGCATGTATAGAAAAATAAATACCCACCAAACATATACTTTATCTGTTTCTTAATAATTTTCGTTTAAGGTTTCTTCACATAAATTAAAGAATGTATTTAATATATGTATAAAATACTATACTACCATTATAATAATTATTAGCTTTATATAGAGTTTCAAAATGAATAGATATCTGTTCAATTAATTCTTTTATATTAAATAAGGGTAAAATAGGAAAAAAAAATAGTTAATATGCATTGGTAACTTAAAACGACAATTATTTAGGAATAAAATTATACTTCTAAAACGACAATTATTTAAGAAAAGAAGGAATATATATTATTATATGTCAATTTTTTAGTGGATTGTCACTTTAATTAGAATCACTCCTAAACTATATAATTTTTCCCATCTCATAACCCTCATTAAAAACCCACAATCACTTTTGCCACCACTTTTAATGTCGAATTAATCGAAGGACGTGAAGATAATGTGTAACGGTAGTGGAGAAGTGGGAGAAGGCCTGTAGAAAGGTAGTCAGCTTGAAAGTACTTTTACTTTTAATGTTTAGGACATTGGCCCTAATTATAAGGAGTTTATTTTTTACTTTGTTATTAATATTAATCTTAAAAGTGAAAGGTAATTTAATTTAAAGTTGAGAAGTGAGGTAAAAATAATAAAAATTGAAAGATAAAAAAGACTAAAATAGTAAAGTTTAAAAGTAAAAAAATGCATTTCATCTATATTTATTTCTTGAATAAATATTTATCATTCAATACTAAACTATAGAACAAGTTTAAAATACGGTAAAATTAGGAACTGTCACATTAATTTTTAATTAATTATAATTATTAAATAATTTCTATACATTAATACACTAATATATATTATTAGTTATAATTAAATAAAAATTAATTTGAAGATTTTAATTCTATATATATATATATATATTCAAAAAGAATTTAATATAAATTAATCCATTCTTGTTTAGGAGGTATTTGTTTTAGTTGTTGGGATGTAGCTGTTAATTGTTTACTTCCCAATAGCTTGAAAAATCTATTTGGTTAATATTTCTAAAAAGAGCTGGTAGTGTTAGATAACCAAACAACATCAGTTCAAAAAAGTTCCAATTTAAAACTTTTCACCAACAGTTCTTGTTTTTAAAATTATATTTACTATTTTATCCTTATCTTTTTAACTTTAATTAATTATCGTTATTTAATAAATTATTATTTTGATAATTATTAAAAATATTAATATTATTATTATTAAAAATATTAAAAATAATATTAATAAATAATTTTACAACTGATTATTTCTAATACTAATGATAATAATAATATTAGTATTTTATTTAAAATAATTTTTTAATAAAAGTAGATATATTCTTTTTTTAAAATTATATAAATAAAATCATTTGCAATATTATATATATATATATATATATAAAAGCAAGTCATTGTTATAATTTTACCAAATACTTAATACTTCCTCTATTCTATTTTAATTGTCTTTTAAGGTGGTGTTATAAAAATTAAAAATTCTATTTAATAGACATAATTATAGGTACAAGTGACTAAATAATTATTTTTAGAAAGATTAAAAGTTAATGTAAATTACAACTATTTCAATAAAAAATTTACCCTAAAATTAAGATATGAGAAAAATTGAAAAAAATAATTTATTTTTTATTAGTAATTTAAAAATCATTTAGAGTAAAATAAATTTTATTTTTTTAAAACACGATTAGAATAAAATGGAGAGAGTATTAATTAGCTTTCAGTGACCAGTTACTAATTATTAGCTAACAACAACAACTATCAACTATCAGTAATAATTTAATCAAATAGGCCCTTAAACTAAAATTTGAGTTCAAGATTGAGCGAATTAATTAAGTCTAATAAATTCTAGATAAAAATAGTTTCGGAAAAAAAAAGCACTCAATGCATATAATGGTGTATATTGGAAATAGCAAGTAAAGGCAAAGTCGCCAAAAGATTTCTGGTCCGATACGATTGATGAAAGAGCTTTTGTCACGCTTCCATACACATGCCATTAGTAAATGCTAATATGTTTCTATCTTCACATCTTGCGCGTGCTCGCCACGATTGTCGTTTCCACTTATTTCTTCATCAACAAAAATGCCACGTACCAAATTACTGTCGTTATTGGACAAAACGTGTAATTACTAAATTGGGTAACAAAAAAATTTTCTTACAATTTTCACGCTAGAGTAGGTACATTTCTAATAATTTTTTATTTTAAAAATATATATCTAATGTTATAAAGCTCATCTTTCTATATAAAAATTAAAAAATATATATTTAACTTCAATAATTTTCTTCAATTATAATTGTTTATCTTATTATAAGCGAATATTAATAATTTTAATTCTTCTCATTTCTTATTATAATATAAAAATAAAATTTATAATGAAATGTATAAAAAATTATACTTTATTAATTAAATTTTATAATAAAATAAATCCAAATCTCCATTTTGTATTTAGATAATAAAAGATTCATTAAACTCTTATTTTTATAAAAACCTTTTATAAAGAAAGTTTAATCTACAAAGAGAGTTAGAGATACTTTAACAAAAATCTCTAGAATAAATCTTATATTCATAATATAAATTACTAGAGGTACAATATTTTATTCATGTATAAATTTATTTTTTTAATTATATAAAATACATACTGAATTAAGAATAGAACACATTCATTGTAAAATTTTGATAATTTTATAATAATGTACTACTTATATAATTCAAATACATACTCTCGATAACTAATGTGAAATTCTTAAGGGCCCGTCCACAATTTATTTAAATAAAGGACAATTGTAGTTGTAAAACTCTAAAGCACGAAAATAAAATCCTTCGATTATATATATAAACTCCACTTTATTGCTGTATTTGAACCAAAATGAAGCAAAGCTTCTCAGGTAAAATACGTTTCAAAGCTCTTCAAGTCCATATCTATTATCAAAATTCACATTGTGATATTGACATTTCCTTTTTGTCTTTTGTAAAAGATTTCATTTTCTAGGAACAAGGAAGTAAAAATGATACTTTCCAATTATTTTGATAAGCAATCCAACAAAAAAAATTTCCTTCAAAAAAAATATATTATCTTCCAACAATGATATTTTCATTACTGAAATACTTGTTGATTTTCTAAAAAATGTTTTAGTCCGATAAATATTAATAGATAAGCTGTTCAAAATTTATAATGATTGTAATTGATGAATTTATTTAAAAAATATATATATATAGAAAGAAGAAAATCATGTTAGAGAGAATGACGAATTATTTTTGTCTATATTAGAATACTAGACTTAATTAAATTCAAAAACAATTGCGGGTAATATGGCTATTGTAAAAAAAATAAATTATTTTGTGAAGTGCAATATCAACCAAGAGAGTATAAAAATCTCCATCCACATCTGAAAGGTTGAAATTGCAATAATTTTACAATTTAAGATGGATCTTGGAATAAAATATTTGTACTAGCTAAAAAAAAAAAATTTATAATAAAATATTTGTTTTAGAGTTCAAATTGAGAGTAAGTGCAAAATTGGGGATTATTTTGTAATTACTTATAAAAAATCTATAATTTAAAAATTCTTTACATACATGCCCATAATGAAATCATAAATAAATACATTAACTATAAAGCGAGGAAGTAGTCAAATAATATCTTGAGGTGTACACTACATTAAAGAAGAAGCAAAATAGAAATGGTCAAATTCATTTCTAATTTTGTAGCCATTTGCAAATAGCTACGAAAATAGAAATGAAAAATTTTTATTTCAAAAAATATCGTCGCTAATTATTAGCAACGAGATTTTCGTTTCTAAATTTTGCGATAGATGAATTCCGTTGCTAATAGTAGCGACGGAATAGTATGGAAATTCTATTTTTACAGTTGTAAAATAGAAAGAGAATTTCTATTTCAAAACTGACACTAAAATAGCGACGGATAGATTGCCACAAAACTAGAAATGAAATTTCTATGAATTAGTTCCATTACAAATTTAGAGACAAATATTATGTTTCTATATTATAGAAAATAGCAACGAAAATTCTATCACTAATTAGCAATAGATTTATTTCGAGGTTGTTTAAGAGATTACAATGGAAATTTCGTTTCTAAATTAGCAATGGAAATATTTCCATTTTTATTTAAAAATGGAATCTTTCATGTCATATAAAAATAGATACAATTTCATTGCTATCTTGTTGAAAATTGAAATAGAAAATCCGTTTCTAAAATAGCAATGGCTACAATTTTATTGCTATTTCATATTTTTGAGACAAATGAATTCCGTTTCTAATAAAAGCAATGGAATAGAATGGAAATTCCGTTTCTAAAGTTGTAAAATAGAAAGGGAATTTTCGTTTTAAAATTGAATCTAAATTAACGACGGATATATTGCAACAAAATTAGAAACGAAATTTCCGTGAATTAGTTCCGTTACAAATTTAGAGACAGATGTTATGTATCTATATTACAGAAAATAGCAATGAAAATTCAATCACTAATTAGCAACAGATTTATTTCGATGTTGTTTAAGAGATTACAACGGAAATTTCATCTCTAAATTAGTAACAAAAATATTTCTGTTTTTATTTAGAAACGAAATCTTTCGTGCTATATATAAACGGATACAATTTCATTGTTATTTTGTTAAAAATTGAAACGGAAAAATCCATTTCTAAAATAGCAATGGCTACAATTTTGTTGCTATTGTGTTGAAAATTGAAATGGAAAATTCATTTTCAAAATTGCGACGGACACAATTCCGTCACTATTTCGTTGAAAATCGAAATGGAAAATCTGTTTCTATAAGAGAAATTAATACAATTCCATTGCTATTTGGTAGAAAATTGAAAGAAAAAATCCATTTTTATTTTAGAAATGGACATAGAAATATAATATAATTAGAATTTTGGTTTCTATTGAACAAAAATATAGAAATAGAATTTCCATCGCTATTTAGTTGTTAATTATCACTCCATTGATATTTCCAATCAAAATAGCTACAAAAAATTCCTTCAAAAAATAGTGAAAAATATTTATAATGACTAGCGCGTGGCTCGCGATGCGCGAAAGAATAATTTTTGTAAATAATATTTTATTGTAAAATATGAAATAAAGTTATATATAATAATATATTGGAATTAATTAGTTTTTTGAATCTAAAACTGTTTTCCAGATTTTCTGATGCATGGTGCAGCCATGGAAATTGTTTTCCTCTTAAGGAGAAAAAGGAAAGCATTTTCAGCAAGGTTCTGATTGACCAAAATCTCATTCAGTCAAACAGAAAATGCTTCTTGTGAAATTTTCAGATTTGCAACTTTCAGTCAATTTAAAATCTATTCCAATTGATTGAAAGTTGTAATAAATATAGCAAAGCATTTTCCTCAAACAAATTATGTTCCACAAAAGAAATAGATCCTTAGGTAACATGAGCGAGTAGTAGCAACCAGACTTGTTAAATGACCAACAACACATGTTTTTAAGTCAAATTACAACTTTTAGCATCGTTTCACTTTTCTAAACTTATGATGATCTTACAAAATTAACACATAGAGCTAAAAATATAGCAATCCAATAGGCCTAACTGACCATGTCATAGTTGCTTTGTTTGGTAATTCCAGTTGCATTTGCATTATAATTACTCCTTATACCATATGAAAAGTCTTTCAGAGGACCAACATTGATCAATGAATCCCTTACTGCAAATGAGAAGGACTTTTGCATTTGGGAAAGTAACAATAAAAAGGGGAGATAAAAGGTAAGTGTTACAAACAAAAGACATAATTAAGAATCAAACTAATCCTGAAAATGGGAGAGAATAGAAGTTATTGTGTTAAACATGGCAAAAAGGAAGCATAATCTAAGTACAGAACAAAGGAGGTTATGCATGGGAAAAGGATAATAAAAAAACTTGCAACAAAAGCATTATAGAAAATTTTAAAAATCTTCGGATGCCAAAGACAAAAGGTTCTTAAGTAGCTACAACTA
The DNA here is from genome assembly GCA_949671775.1 of Mallotus repandus. NCBI lineage: Eukaryota > Viridiplantae > Streptophyta > Magnoliopsida > Malpighiales > Euphorbiaceae > Mallotus > Mallotus repandus. The sequence goes on along the minus strand of CATIWM010025446.1, from coordinate 21,965 downwards.
CAAGTTATTGCTCTCTTAAACGCCCTACCCTTTTGTTCCTTCAAAACTAACCAAAAGGCAGTGAGAGAAATCAGAAGCACATCTTACTAAACCATATAAAAATATATATATATATATTATTTTTCAGATCATGGCTCTTCTTGAAGCCATTCATCAGTGAACAATAGGAGAAGTCATCCTCCACAAACTTTATTTCCAGTGAACGTGGCAATAAATGATACCTCCTTTAAGTACCCCTATTTCAAGGGAAATACTCATCACCAGACCTATTAACTATAATTTCCATTCCTTGCAAAAGACAAATTGCTAATCATTCTACCAATGATGTTTAAAAGGTCCTTGGGATGGAATAATTAACCATATAAAACATGAAAAAAAAAAGATTTTTCACTATCTAAATCATACATCCAAACACGACAAAGTTGCAGCAGTTGTAGACATTTTGTTCATATTTGTTACTACAAAATATTCTAATCCCAAACCCAAAAAAAAAGATAGGTTGTGATCAAAACAAAAATTTTGTCATATTATATGATATGGATTGAAATATTTTAGTTGAGGATTTAGGGTTCTGCAGAGCACAGACCCTCTTTGAGGAGAAGTTATCTTATTTCTCCCTAATTTTACAATATTCTACCTGAAAATATAAAGGGGAAATAATAAACAACCTGTGCTAATTCTGTACTGTTTGTTGTTGAACCATACAAAGAAAGCTCCTCCCCACTGACCATATCTTGCAAACCATCATAAGACAACCTCTTCAATCGCTTTGCTGAACGAATATCACCTTCAATATCTCCAACCTGCAGCAATAGATTTTCCAACATTCATGGCAGGTGGAAGTTCAACATATCTTCCAAGAGTCCAACTAAAAAAATAACAACCTTATGCCGCTTTGTTTACTTATCTGTTTCATCTACACATGTGACCAATGCTCCACTACTTTTCATACCTTTCCTCCTTCAAGGCTTTTGAAGACCCTCCATTTTTCCACTAAGTGTAACTTATGTAACTGAAATAAATTAAATACGCAGACAATTAAAAGAACCCAACATCATCATAATGCAACAATAATGAAGAACACCTATGAATTATAGAAAGTGCCATATGGCTCTAATACCATGACTTGGCACAATTCTTGCACTTAGTTTTTATATATTTATATAGAAATTATAGTTTATTAACCTTTCTTTTCTTCTCCTCTCTTCTCCCTTACCTCCTCTATTGCTCTCATCCTCCTCTTGTACATTGATTTTCTTTTGTGATATTGGCTAAAAATATATAAATATTATGAATTTGAGTGTAAATCTCAAATTTTAATGAATATTGTCCCAGATTTATGGTTATATTTTTGTGTGGAATTTTCTTACATTTTCGGTGTTTTGATCAATCCATTAGAGCAGGAAAATAATAGATCAAACTGATATTAAGGTAAAATTTTAAAAAATATGGTCAAATTATACTCTTATTTAAATCATTTATATAAAATATATAAAAGTTGAGTACATATAATTTGCCACCTCATATTGCTTGTGTCATGTGGAAATTTGTAAGCTGCATATGTGCCTTGCATTCTTGCTTCTATTCTGCTGTTGGTTGCTTTTCATTTTCTATGATTTATTTTAGTTACATTATTAGAAAGTGATGGAAAATGAAGGGATTTGAAACTGAATGAATTTCAGCTTCATGCATTCATTTTCTTTTTCAAGTTCATTTAATTCTTTTTACTTTCTACTTCCTAATTTTTGTCACCATCAACCATTCTTAGAACCTTTATTTCTTCGCTACTATTTGCTAATTCTATTTAGAGCCGATCTCTTTGCTTTTCTATCGGTGTTCAATCTCTCCGCTGATTCATCCCTCGCTAGAGTCGCAATGTTAATTGGTAGTCTCCGGTCTCATATTAGAATTGCTTCTCTTGTTATCGAACGGTTCCAGCGATAGATTGACACTATGGGTATAATTATTATAATGTTTCTAATTGATTGATTGATTTATTTCCAATAGTTTCAAAGTGTGTTGATAGCATTTTTCATTTTAATATAACAACTTCACTAATTATAAAGAATTACAATATCACTTTCAATTTAGGAAGAGCAATAATTGAGTTTTTTCAGGTCATTGAGTAAAATGCAAATGAAGCTGAATTCAAGGAACAGACACAAACTTGATTAGTATAAAAAATGGTTGTTAATATTATGGATGGTAGACCATACAACAAAAAATAAATGTATCATTGAGTTTAACAAGTAATAGATAGTTGTTTGAGTTGCTTACTTTATCAAACATTTTGGAAGGATCTATGTGTTCAACCAATAATGAACAAACTGTTAGAAACTAAACTTGAACTAATTTATTAATGGTTATAAGTTTAAGTTATTTTTAGCATGTTTATTAAAAATGGTTGTAAGTTTATGATGGAAACTTAGTTTACTATATTAAGTTATTTATTTTTAGTATTAGATTGAGTTATAAATACCTTTGTAAATAGTTCATTATGTCAATGAAGTGTGAATTCATTAAACATTTTTATTCTTACTTTCTCTTCTTCTTCGAGTGTGAGTTTATTGTGGGTGTCCACTCCTTCCAACAAAGTGGTATCAGAGCTATCTCCATATAAACTATAAGATTATAACATTTCTATGGCAACCAGCAAAGTATCATCTTTTCAAGTTCCACAACTTAAAGCCAACAATTATGATAATTGGAGTATCAAAATGAAGGCACTTCTTGGAGCACATGAAGTTTGGGAGGTTATGGAGAAAGGGTTCACCAAGATAAAAGATGAGACGTTGCTAACCCAAACACAAAGGGATAGTTTACAAGGCCATAGAAAGAAGGAGAAGAAAGTTGTCTTCCTCATCTACCAAGCCTTAGACGATGCTAATCTCAAATGCAACTTCTTCAAAACAAGCATGGGAGAAGTTACAGACCTCTTATCAGGGAGAAGGAAAAGTGAAGAAGGTATGTCTTCAAACTCTAAGAGGTGAGTTTGAATCATTGAATATGAAAGAAATTGAGAAAGTTTTTGATTATTTATCAAGAGTCTTAGCCATTACTAATCAATTAAAAATAAATTGAGAAACATCAAAAGATGTGAGGATTATGGAGAAATACTCCGCTCATTAGATTCTAAGTTTAAGCACATCGTCGTGACAATTGAAAAACTAAAGATTTGGAAACCATGACAATTGAGCAACTTCAAGGCCCATTGTAAGCTTATGAAGAGAAGCATAAAAAGAAACATGGTGTCAAGGAGCAACTCCTCAAGATGCAACTAAAAGAGAAGGAAAAAAATTATGAAAATGATAGATGACAACATAGTCGGGGACAAGGTCGTGGCCAAGGACATGGTAGAACTCATAGTAATCAATGAGGTTGGATTTCCAATACCAACTTCAACAATTATGAAAAAGGAGAAAGCTCAAGAATAGGTCATGGGAGAACACAACCAAACTTGAGGTATGAAAAAAATCAAGTTCAATATTATAATTGTTAAAAGTTCGGGCATTATGCTTCCGATTATAGGGCCCCAAATAGAAAAATTGAAGAAAAGGAAAATTATATGGATGAAAGTATATAAGATGCCACTCTATTACTAGCACAAAGGAATAATAATGATGGTCAAGAGAATACATGGTATCTTGTCACTAGAGCTAGTAATCACATGCGTGGAAATAAGGAAATGTTTGTAGAGTTGAATGAGTTGGTAAATGAAAATGTCTCATTTAGTGAATGAGGTGACATTCTTATCCGCTTGAAAGATGGGAGACATCAATTCATTTCAAATGTTTACTACGTGCCTGATATGAAAAGTAATATTTTAAGCTTGGGAAAACTTTTAGGGAAAGGATATGATATTCATATGAAAAATTATAACCTTTCTATAAGAGATGGAAGCAATAATCTTATTGCAAAAGTGCCCATGTCAAAAAATAGAATGTTCATGATTAATATTCAAAATGATATTGCAAAATGTCTCGAAGCTTATTATAAGGATTCATCATGGTTATGGTATCTTCGATACGGGCATGTCAACTTTGCAAACTATTGTCAAAGAAAAATATGGTCAAGGGATTACCTTCCATAAATCACCCAGATCAACTTTGTGAAGGATGTCTTCTTTGGAAGCAATTTCAGAAAAGCTTTCCATAAGAGTCAAATACAAGAGCTCGAAAGCCACTCGAGCTTATATATACACATGTTTTTGGACTGGTCAAGCTAAGTTCTTTCAGCAACAATAATTATTTTTTTCTTTTTATTGATGACTTCTTAAGAAACATATGGGTATATTTCTTGAAAAATAAATCAAAAGTTTTTTAAGCTTTTAAGACATTCAAAGTGGCAGTAGAGAAAAAAATTGACCATCAAATTAAAGCTATAAAATCTAATCAAGGAGGAGAATTCACAAGTAAGGAGTTTCAAGAATTTTGTACAACAAATGGAATATGTCGGCCAATGACAGATCCAAGATCCCCCCAATCAAATGGAGTCGCTGAAAGGAAGAATAGAACCATCCTCAATATGGCTCAAAGTATGTTGAAAAGTAAGAAAATCCAAAGGAATTTTGGGCATAAGCTATAGCTACTGCTGTTTACATATCAAACCAGGCACCAACCAAAAGCGTATTAGGAAAGGCACCATAAGAAGCATGGAGTGGAAGAAAACCTGAAATATCTCATCTACGAGTATTTGGTTGCATTGTTTATGCTCATATATCATATGAGAAGAGATGCAAACTTGATGACAAAAGTGAGAAGCTCATCTTTATTGGCTATGATGCAAATTTTAAAGGCCATAAGCTTTACTATCTGAAAAATGGAAAAATAATTCTCAATCGTGATGTAGAATTTGATGAAGAAAGCACCTAGGATTGGGATGTCCAAGAAGAAAAATATAACTTTTTCCTTACTTTAATGAAGAAGAAGAAAAGCAACCAAGGAGGATAGAGTAGCTGACATAAGAGCTTACTATTCCACCCACATCTCCAATGATGACTGATAATGAAAATTCACCACCATTTTTCTTATAAGAAAGAAATGAAGAACGCACAAGAAGTCTCCAAGATCTCTATGAGGGAACTAAGAGAATTGATAATCCAACTCTCTTTTGCTTATTTCCTGAGTATGAACTGATAAGCTTCCAAGAAGTTATACAAGAAAAAAAATGGAGAATTGCGATGGATGAAGAAATTAAGTCCATTGAGAAAAATGACACATGGGAACTCACTCAACTTCCTATAGGTAATAAAGCGATCGATGTCAAATGGGTATACAAGGCAAAGAAAAATGCTAATGGAGAAATTGAAAGATACAAGACAAGGCTAGTTGCAAAATGCTATAGTAAAAAAAAGGCATCGACTACACTGAGGTATTTGCTCCCGTTGCTCGTTTAGAAACATTAAGACTCATTATTTTCTTAGTTGTACAAAATAAATAGAAGATTCACCAAATGGATGTAAAGTCTGCCTTTCTTAATAGAGTACTTGAAGGAGAAGTTTATATCCAACAACCACTAGGCTATATTGTGAAGGGACATGAAGATAAAGTCTTGAAGCTAAAAAGGGCTCTTTATGGGTTGAAGCAAGCACCAAGAGCATGGAATAACAGGATTGACAGATACTTTCAAGAGAGTGACTTCACCAAATATCCCTACGAGCATGCCTTTTATATTAAAATCAAAGATGAAGATGTTTTGATCGTTTGCTTATATGTAGATGATTTGATCTTTACGGAAGTAATCCAAGAATTTTCAAAGAATTTAAAAGAGAAATGGCAAAAGAATTTGAAGTGACTGACATTTGACATATGGCATACTACCTGAGCATTAAAGTTAAACAACAAGAAAATGGAATTTTCATCTCCCAAGAAGGCTATAGAAAAGAAATTCTTAAGAAGTTTAAGATGGATGATTGCAATTCAATAAGTACACCTGTAGAGTGTGGAATTAAACTATCAAAGCATGACAAAGAAGAAAGAGTAGAGCTATCACTTTTCAAGAGACTCGTTGGAAGTTTGCGCTATTTGACATGCACAAGACCTGGCATTCTCTATGCAACTGGACTTGTGAGTCGTTATACGGAATCACCGACGACTACTCATTTTAAAGCTACAAAAAGAATTCTTTGATATCTTAAAGGCACAATCAATTTTGGCTTATTTTATTCGGTTTCTAATGATTACAAGCTTGTTAGTTATAGTAATAATGATTGGGTTGGAGATGCTAATGATTGAAAGAGAACTATTGGATTCATATTTTTCATAGGAGATACAACTTTTACATGGATGTACAAAAAGCAACAAATTTTAACATTGTCTACTTGTGAGGCTGAGTATGTTGCAACTACATCTTGTGCATGCCATGTTGTTTGGTTAAGGAGATTGCTAAAATAAATTCATTTAGAGCAAAAGGAAGCTACCAAAATCATGATTGATAATAAGTATGCTCAAGCTCTAGCTAAGAATCCAGTATTTCATGATCGAAGTAAACATATTGATATAAAAAATCATTTCATCCAAGAATGCATTGCTAAAAAAGAAATTGAATTAGAATATGTGAGAACCTATGATCAAATTGTTGATATTTTCACAAAGTTACTCAAGCAGGACAAGTTTCAGCAATTGAGAATGAAGCTAAGAGTTATGAGAAGTTCAAGTTTACTGGGAGGTATTAGAAACTAAACTTGAACTAATTTATTAATGGTTTTAAGTTTAAGTTATTTTTAGCATGTTTATTAAAAATGGTTGTAAGTTTACGATGGAAACTTAGTTTACTATATTAAACTATTTATTTTTAGTATTAGATTGAGTTATAAATACCTTCGTAAACAAGTTCATTATATCAATGAAGTGTGAATTCATTAAACATTTTGATTTTTTACTTTCTCTTCTTCTTCTTCGTGTGTGAGTGCGTGTGAGTTTATTGTGGGTGTCCACCTCCTTCCAACACAAAACAATACAAAAATTTAAAGGAGGCAATGGGTCCAACTCCAGGAAATTGAAGAAGTGTTGTGTTTTTTTGTGGGTGTTGTTTTTGGTGATCAGAACCATAGTAGATGTTTACATTTATTTAAGTGTAATGAGCACAATTATTTTCCTAAATTTTTAATTTGTGGCCTAAAAACTGAGCTTCATAATCTTCTCATTAAATGTTGCCTTCTCTCCACTGCTTGCATCCCAAGAGTGAACTAGAGAAGAAATTATCAAGTGTCACAGTTGAAGATAGATCTTTTACTAGAGCAATATTTTGGTTAAACATCTACAAGAGAAGCTTAGGAACTATGTAAGTTTGATTTTTACTGTGCTTTGGTATCTCTTTCTTTTATTTTTTTTTCTTTTAACTTATAATACATGCTATGATGTAAGGTCTGCCCTCTATGAATTGATCTTTATGGTGACACTTGAAGTGTTATGTGCATTTACATATGGTACCCACCATAACATGTATATTTATAGCTGTGCCTTATTGGCTGCTGCTGTTACTATCTATTCGGTCAAAGTCCTCAACCATTTTGCAGGACGTGCACTTTGATGAGTATATAATATTCACATTGTAGGTCCTGATGCGGGTAGAGCAAGAACAGAGGATAACCGAAGAAGCTCACATATGTGCTGAGCAAGAGGCATCTGCTCAAAGATGTGTTGCAGTTGTATTTCAGGTTTCCTATCAACTTCTCTATGCTTTTCTCATCATTTAACATTGCAATTCAAGAAATGCAAAAGCTGCCTTATTATTTTATGGAGATGGAACTAAAATATATTTATCTTTCAAGTTAAACTGATAATGAGATGAATTTTGTCCAACATTTAACCCAAGAATCATACAATAAAAAATGTATATTGTTTACTTGAGATCTGATTTTTCATACGGGAAAGAATGTAATTCAACAATTAACAGAGAACAAAATAAATATTGGAGAGAAAAAAAGATATATTCTAATGATTATTATTATTATTAATAAAGAATATTAGTTATTTATCCTAAAATAACTCCTCAAATTTAAAAAAATTTATTTTAATTATAACATTTAGAATTTTTATAAAAATATATTTTTATTAGAAAAATATTACAAATTTTTAAAATTTAACACAAAATAAGAAGAAACAATTCTCAAAATTTGAATTTAATGTTTTGAGTTAGCATTTAATATATATATATATATATATATATATATATATATATATATATATATTTATTCGGGTATATGTTAGGAAACTGATTCCGTCGACCAAAGAACAAACAATAAAGAAAGTTAAAGGAGGTAAAAACACTAGAGGTAAAGAGATGAAGAATGAGCATATAAAACGATCGTTGGTGAGCATCTGTTATCATAATCTTCCATTATCTCCCTCTAGGTGCATTTTGTTTTTCATTTTTATATGAAAGATTCGATCTTTTTTTGGTTTTTGATGTTAATTACTACTGGGTTTAAAGAACTCTAATGAGCAAATAAAAGCTTTTATTTTTTTGTTCAAAATAAGATTGGCATATACCAGTTTATTTTTAGCTGAAATTTTTACATGGGTAGTGAGTTTTTCTTTGCTTTGTAATGGTGATAGTGATGCTATATCATCATTTTATGACTATAAATGACGCTAGAGCAATAGCATCTGCATGATTAAGTGGGAACATGTCATACAAGGCAATAAAACTCTCTGCGGCCTGTATCGTATACAAGTGAACACCTAGAATATGATATTTTCAACTTGATTTTACTATGCAATTGTGTAGCCTGTCGATCCAAGCTTGGCCAATTCGAAAAGGCTGCAGAAGTAACCGAGGCTCTTAAGCTGCAACATAGCAACGCCAAGCAAAGGACTCACTGCAATGCCAAGGTTTTTTTTTTTTTTTTTTTTAGGGTGGTTAGTTTTCACTATATTTTTTAGGTTCATTTTTTACATTTCGTATTGTAGCTTGAAAAATGGGAAATTGGATTTAAGATTACATGATGCTAAGAAGGTATTGTTGTGATTCTGTAACCTGAAACTATTGTACTCCACTTTAATTTTATTTACAATATAAATGAATTAATTATTCTTAATTTAAAAAATTATATTTATTTATTCATCTTTGTTGAATTTATTTGAAAGTTTGTTTCACTAATGGAAAATTAGTAAATACCATCTTGACGAAGAAAAAAAGAAAATTGATAAATATCAAAATATTTTTTATATAATACTTTTATTAAGATTTTTACTTATATTTTTATAGGAAAAAAATTGCTGGCACGGTTCATACTTTTGCGAGTCCGTGAAATTTTTAAAATGTCCTCCTTCAAATTAAATAGTCGTATGTATGAAATGACAAAAAATAAATTTAAATTTTTTTTAATCTTTTAACGATCTCACACGTTAATATTTAACAATGCGGGTCATATCATATATCGTTATTATTTTTATATAATATATATATTGCACAAGTATTTGTCTAGTATGCGCAATGCCTAGTTCATCATATTTGAAACGTAAATAGTTAAAGAAAATTTTTTTAGGAAAGAATTTCTGTATCCTACACTATTTTATATTTTTTTATAGTTATTTTCTCTTAAAAGAATATTTTAGTGCACTGTCACTCTTATATTTTCCGGTAATGAAATTTCATCATGCCATGTTTTTTGAACAAATTTTCATCATACGTTCAATATATATATATATATAAATTAATCTAAGTATTTTTAAATACATATATGAATACACAGATGCAAAGCCTAATTTAAAACCACAATTTATGTATCTTCCCCTGCTCCTGTCTCCTACTTTTTCTTCTTCTTCTTTCGTCTTCTTTCAATTCTCAAGATATATCACTTAACTTTCCTGTCAGGGACCTGTTTTTTTTGTACAAAAAAAAAAACTTTCTCAACAATGGCTTCCTTTTGTTCGTCTCCTTCAATTATCTTCCTCTCTTTATTTATATTTGTTCTAATCTCACCAGCCCATTCACAAACCTGCAATTCACAAACATTCACAAACAACAAATTGTACGCTAACTGTTTAGACCTTCCATCACTCTCCTCCTATCTCCACTACACCTACAATTCTTCCAATTCCTCCCTCTCTATCGCTTTCCTCGCAACCCCATCTTCATCCGACGGTTGGATTTCATGGGCTATTAATCCAACGGCTCCAAGAATGGCCGGAGCACAAGCCCTTGTCGCTTTTAAAGATTCAAAAGGAGTCATGACAGTTAAAACTTACAACATTTCTTCTACCACCTCAGCTTCTGTTGTTCAAGGGAAATTATCGTTCGATGTGTGGGATGAAAGCGCTGAGGAAGCCAGTGGTGTTATGAGAATATTTGCCAAGATCAAGATTCCGGCGGAATTATCGGCGAAAGGTTCGGTTAATCAGGTTTGGCAAGTGGGTCCTGGCGTGGATGCTGCTAGTGGCGCGTTGACACCTCATGTTATGGATTCTGCTAATTTCAATTCTAAAGGAACTCTCTCCTTGACCGGTGGCCAAACCACTGTTTCCACCGGCGGCGTGGATTCCAGGACGAAGAAAAAAAATGTCCGTTGGTTTTTTTATTTCTTTTCCTTTAAAGATAATGTTATAGTCAGTAAATTTGATGGTTTTTTTTTTTTTTGGGGCTGTGTTGTTTGTTTTTGGCAGATTCATGGGGTGTTGAATGCTCTTAGTTGGGGGATATTGTTTCCAGTTGGGGCCATAATAGCAAGGTATTTGAGGACCTTTAAGTCAGCAGATCCAGCTTGGTTTTATGCTCATGTGACTTGTCAGGTTTCTGCTTATGCAATTGGGGTTGCTGGGTGGGCAACTGGCATTAAGCTTGGCAGTGAATCAAAGGGTATTGAATATACTGGTCATCGTAATATTGGGATTGCTCTTTTTGCTCTTGCTACACTCCAGGTAACAAATTTCTTTTTCAATTTTACTTTAAAGTCTTCTAGTGAATTCTTTAATTGAATTGAATGCTATTTGGTCAATTTTTTTGTTGCTAGAATTCAACTCTCTTTCAACTTAAAAGAAAAAGAACGCATTTTGAAATGAAGGAAATCATGCCAGAAGTTGACATCAATTGAATTTCTGGGAGTGATTTATTCCAAACAATACCAATTAATTCAATTTTTTTAAGAAGACAAGAAAAAAGGGCTGTTCTTGGAACCGGGTCAGAATTGAACTTTCTGCATGTTCTCTGCTTCTGGGTGTTTGTATGTTAGCTAGTTTTGTTAATTTGGTCCTGGATTGAATTGCTAAGAAGCTCTTAATGGCAAAATTTGATAATTTAGTTGTCTAATTGAATGAAAATCTGATACATAGATATTTCTGGTTAAAGTTAAACCATATAAGTGAAAGTTTGGTTCTTGATACTCACATAATTGTTGGTACCATTTAAAAATGTGTCTTTCTTTTTCTTGTTTTTGTCTCTTTCCCTTTACTTCTCTACTAGGAAAAATATTTCTTTTTATGTCTTTTTGGCTGTGATGGTCCGTTTTCTTGGCTGGCGGTGCATGATTTGATCTGGCAACTGGTTTTTTTTTTTAATTATCACACACTTGGCAATTCACCTATTTTGATGGGAACTCTCTGGTTGCTTCTTGTAGATTTTTGCATTGTTCCTGAGACCAAAGAAGGACCACAAATACCGATTCTACTGGAATATCTACCATCACGGTCTTGGATATGCCATACTCATTCTTGGAATTCTGAATGTGTTCAAAGGACTAGATATCCTGCAACCTGAAGATAAATGGAAATCTGCATACATTATCGTGATCGCAATCTTGGGTGGGATTGCTTTGTTGCTGGAAATAATAACTTGGATTGTTGTCCTTAGAAGGTCTAACAAGTCCACCAAGCCATACGATGGATTTAATGGCCAAGGCAGCAGACAATAGTCATTCAATACATGATCATCAACCTACTGATTCTGGTCTTCGTAGTGGATTATGATTTTGTAATATTCCTTTTTTCTCAACTTATTTGAGATTCTACTAGCAGGGCCTGCTTAGGATGCTTTCTTTTCTTATTCTCTATTTTACTTGAGACATTTTGTAAAATTGTTTGGCTCTCACTTGGTACAGATTTGTGTGTTTCAGCTCTGTTTTTCTACTGCAGTTTAGGGGTGTAACTTTTATTATGGCTTTGTATGTGTACTGAACAGAATTTTAGAAGCGAAATATATTCATGATTTTTCTTCTTTCAGATTGTTTGAATTTCTTGGTTCTTTTTAGTTTGTTCTTCTCTTGCCAAAAGAAAGTTGCTTATGTATGAACTTCCTTGTAATGGAAAACAAATTTGGAATTTTTCATGCCTGCTTTCATTTTATTACACCAAACCCTTGGTATATATATAAATATACACATGATCAAGTTTATATTAATTATTAAATATCGTAATATAAAACCCTCAATAATCATTGTTAGTGATGTAAGATATGTTATAAATTTAATTCTTCGATAAAATATGTTCCGTCAAATATACTCGGAAGAGACAAGAATTTCTGAACAAACGAAAATTTTCAACATGATGCTCTTGGATGTGAGTGAATTTGTCAAATGGGATAGATTGCTGTCAACATTCTCTAGATTTTGCCGGTTTAGTTTATGTTTTTTCACTTCTTACTCTTAGAAACCATTTGTTTTTCTATTTTTAATTCCTCTAATCCCATCATTATGCTCCATGAATTTGCATTCAAAATCTTCTGCTAAATCACTTCAGCACAGCAAAACACAATTAATATTTATATTAAAGTTTGATTGCATCCTGTGACATATAGAAGCTACACACTCCTGTTAGATGATTAAGACTTCCATCATGAGACAGCTAATAAATATTTAACAACAATAATCAAGCCTACTTTTATGGTTTTTTTTTTTTTTTTTTGAATGACCTACTTTTATGGTTAGTCATGTTTTTTAATGCTTTATGGCAGGAAAAAAAAAGGAGTTAAGTATGCAAATTTTTCCAAGTTGGTATTAAGAAATTTCATGAAAATGTGATACTTTTGATTTAACAAGCAAAAGTCTGTGTTATCTTAATGTGTCACACTAAGACATACTTTACTCAACCATAATTCACCAAACATTATTTTAATTGGGAGTTGATCTTGACTTTAAATTAAATGTCACTCCAGAAGACATGGTCCCTCTAGACATGCACATGCTTTCTTTCCTAGTTCACTTCCCCCACTTGTACCCTCTTCATTATTGTAGAGTAGTAACTCTTGTTCAGCTTAGAATTGTTTTGGGTTTCTGTATGTTGGTGCTAGAAATTTCTCTTTTGCTGCTTGGAAGAAAAGGCCAAGTACAAACCCCCCTTTTTTTTTTTTTTTTATGTGGAAGTTGGCTTGTCTAGTCAATAACAAAAGAATATTATCATTATCATTATAGCGTGAAAAGATTAGGTGCTTAGATAATGCATTTACATGTGTCTACTTGACATTGACATTCTTAATTTTACTTTACCCTTTCTAGGGGTTACAACTCTGTGAATTGTTGCACACTTTTTTCAACAAGTATAATAATAATAATAATAATAATAATAATAATTTCATTATACAATCATGTTAAAAAAAAATTCATTATACAACTCGCACAAAATAATTCAATAACATCAACTTTGTTAAATGAAAAAAAATCCAATTTTCAAAATTTTATTAATATTTAATTCGAGTTTCAAGTCATATCTTCACAATTTGAAAAGAAAATTAATAAATTTAAAGCTTACTATTTTTGTACATAATTTTAAAACTTATGAAAAAAATCAATCAAAATAAGTTTAAGTTATTTTTTATAAAATATGTGTTGTAATAACGTTGAATGAAAATTTTTATTTACATTTAAAATATAACGTTATATAACTAAAAATTGAATAGCTCAGCGATACAATTTTATTCAAGATATATATAGATTAAAAATACATATAAAAATGTGGTGACACTTTTCATTGTGTGTTGGTAATTTAATTTGGAAGGAAGTGAAAAAAAAAGATGGAAATGCGGGAGAGTATTTGAAACGCAAGACCAAGAAGAAAAGATGCAACTTCATCATCATATGCTTTTTCACTAAAGAAAAACACCATTGATTATGACTTCTGTCTCTCTGCAATTTTGCAAGATTGCAAATTGCAATTAGCAAATACAATAAACTATACCAATGCATATATGCATGCCTAAAGATGAACTCTCCTCCATTATTGTGAATTTTTTTATACTTTATTTTACGCATTTTATTTTAATATTTTTTTTCAGAAAAAAATAATAAAAATTTTATATTAATTTTGTATTAATATATTTTATATTAATTTTGATGTGATTGAATAAAAATAGAAATTGTGGACGACAAAACAAATGGGAACCAAACTACATCTGTACCATCAGCTTCTGGAACAAAATCATGAATTGATTCACCAGATGTCAGCTGTTGCTCTTATTAATTAATTTATCTATATTTTTCTTCCCTAATTTATTTCTCATTGACCGATAGTGACCCAATTTCAAAATTAACAATTATGAAACTGGGTCATTATATGGGCCAATGTCATCATGATGTTAGGATGACTAAATAATCAGGGTATTAAAAAAATTATCAAAAACGAATGGGATCTTTTTCTTTTTTTTCTTAAAAATTATATTCTATCAAAAAGACCATTTTATAAAAAGTTATTCTTCTACTTTTGTCGACAGTCTTTAGTCACACCTTAAAAATTGCCATCTTAACAAAATTACTCCTAAAAATTGCATGGTCATACAAAGTAAAAATAAAATAAATATAATTTAATATAATAAATAAAATGATTTCTTAATAAAGTTATTTTTAATTTGGAGACAAATGATTTGAATTTTAGTGGATCAAACTTATTATAATATAGTCACTGATTACTGGACCAATTGATTTAGACTGAAATATCTAAAATTAATTAGGTGTTAAGTTTAATTCGGTTGCTGCGAATTCAATTTTAACTGCTTCTACAAGTGGAATTTACATTTACGGTGTTATACACTTATAATTAAGATTAAATACTTTTCCCTACCAATACAGACAATCATGGCTCTATGAGGTGCATATATATATATATATATATATATATATATATATATGGATCACATTTTTGGGTAACACATCCATAAATTTTTTGAAACAACTATCAGATATCATTAATTTCTAAGACCATAAAAGAAAGAGAGAAGTGACTCACCTTAATAAAATATCTGTATTTTTTTACCATTTGAGCTATTCATAACAATCAATCTAAGAAACATGAATTTGGATACGGTAATTGTTAGAATTTAAGGGCACGATACGGGCTTAACAAATTTCATATATATATATATATATATTAAGTGTGAAAAATTTAATGAAATTTTTATTTTATCACTTTAACTTTATTTTATAATAAAAAATAAATATATTTTATATAAAATATGTATTATTTTCAATTATATAAAGATGATTTGTTAAAAAAATTAAGTTAGTATGATAAAATAAAAATTTCATGAAATTTAAATATTTAATATAATAATTTAATTAATTATCATATATAAGGTAAATATAAAAAGTGATCGATTAGATTAAATATTAAATTAATTAAATTAAATTATTAATCAAAATTAGTAATTAAATTAAATTATACAAAAAATAGAGTTAAAAAGTGTTCTAAAAAATATCCCGCTGTGTTTTAAAAGTGTCCTACCATATCGGTTCCGTGTCCTAGTCGATTCATTTCTGTATCCTAAAAAGAAAAAAATTATAAAATAATAACACCGTAAAAGATACATATTAGACCATACCAAATGTGTATCGATGTCCATAAAGTATCCGATACAGATATTTTACCTAGTGCCGTAATTCATAGATAACAACCATCCAAAAATATTTTATAACATTAATGTATTGCGTTAATTAATAATTTAATATTACTTGAAGTAGTAGCTGGCTAGGACTTTATTAAGCCTTGATGGGTTGCTGTTATGTGGGTCAACAGACAACACTCAACAATGATATTACATGAACATCTACTAGCTGTGGTGGTCCTATATATAACCTTTGGTTCAACCGCAAGTAAAAATGACTAACCCACGGCTCAAGCGGTGTCCATGTAAGATTGCCTGTCCTTTTTCATATGGGCATGCGGGCAGCAATCAAACTAACCTCATTTTTTAACCCAAATCCTAAGAATAAGATTAACTGATAAAGTGATAATGGTGCATGAATTTGCATTACTAAAACAATTTCAAAAGAAAAAAAAAATTCAAACTTCATAACTTTTTTCAAAAAAAAAAATGAAGAGACTATTATTTGTTATGCTCAATTTTAAAGAATCTAATTTTTATTCGCCACTATTTGATTAGAATACAGAATTTCAAACACCAAAGTTAGAAATTATCAAAAGTAGAAAAAAGCCAATAAAAAAAAATCATGTTGAAAAATTTTGAATTTAAACATAGTAAAAATTGAAAATTCACAAATTTATAAAAAATAAAATGTTAGACATTAAAATAATAGTTAAATTGATTCATTCAGAAGTCTTGTTCACCCCACCAAAACGGTATAATTTTATCATTCAATTAATTTGATTATTTTGATTACCTGAATTTTTAAGTATAAAATCAAACTGGATCAAATTTCAGTTCAATAGTTTAGTTCATAAAAAAATTAAAAAATATAAAATAAGCAAGGGTTGATTATATTTTCAATTTGGGTCATTCGAAGGTCTTTCTCACTCTTAATATCAAGTTTTTTTTAAATATTTTAGTTGAAATTAGTCAATTTATCATTTTTAAATATTCTTCTATATGAATAATACTTTATCTTACTTGAAATAAAACTAACTTATGATACAACCAACCAATAAAAATAAACAAAATGATAATATAACAATAGTGGTAAAATCATTAAGTATTTCAGACAAAGACCCAGCAAATAAGGGAAAATACTTATTTGATTAATAGTATTCATGTGGGATTAGGCAGTATGTCATTAAAACATAATTGTTAAATAATATTAATATTTGCTACCATAATCGTATCACTCAGATCGAAAAGGAGATTTCAGAGAGGTTGGGACTCGGAACTCTAAATTGTTTGGGTATTGGGTCGTGGATTAGCTTTCTTTTGTCCTTTAAAGCCTATGAAAATTTAACTGCACAAAAAGATGGTTTACAGTAAATAAAAATTGATAAACATATCAAAAATACAAAATTAAGCCTAATATATATAATTAAAATTAAAAAGTAAAAGGTAAAAATACATGAACTTAATGGAATAAAGAAAAATTTAAAAATAAGAAAATAACAATAAAAATTTTAATTTTTTAAAAAAATTGATTATTTAGTGTTTGAGTTTTAAAAGATTTGTAAATTTTTTTTGGTCAATCTAGTATTTCATGTGGATATAGATTTTGTAATCTAGCCAAAACATAGATGGTCAATGAAGGGCCTGTTCTTTCAGTTTGACTTTTAACTGAATGGGTTGGTTTTTGTTCTTTTATTTATCAACAAATTACGTTTTCCTCCCCAAAATTTAACCTAATTTTTTTATACCTTGCTCTTGTTTCGAAATTAAATTTTTACCTCCCTCAATTTTTATTTTATTAACGTTTAAGAACTTCTATTAGATTTAGACCATTTTTTTCCCGTGAAGTGCTATATAAAGGAACAAATTGCACAATTGGTGTTTAGACTTTTTAAATTTTGCTATTTTGGTATATGAACCATTTTTTTTAATTTTTGAGTGTCCGAACTCATAACTGTATATTAAAGAGGTGCTTCTGACCAGCACATGGTGGCCTGATTGGTGAGTCAGCGATGGTAGGACCCACAGTTATCTTTCTTAGCTGCCACATAAAAAAAAAGAAATGACCAAATTAACCTAAAAGACTAACTTTAGAAAGACAAAACTAACCCTAATAAATGAAACACATATTAACCTAGAGCTTTTAGCTGAACACCACTTAATAGAAAAACAAGAAAATGTTAAGATCGAAGCAAAAACACTGTTGCCTTCTTTGTTAGTGCAAAGCTTATTCCATTTCTTAGTGTAAATCAAATCTTGGAGAAAGACAGTCACATTATATGCTCAAACATCGAATGTTGTTGTAATGGAGAAGCAAAAAAGGTAATATTTTTTAAATTGATTCTTCATGCTCTGTTTTTGAGTTCTTTGTATGTATACACAATGTGTGGTAAAGTTGTTTTTTTAACATCAAATGATAAATATAATACTCATTTATGTTGAAAGCAATTCTAGAAAAGGTGAGATTTTGTAGGGTCTATATTTGGTTTTTTAATATTAAAGGAATTACATATTATGTTGCATGTATGACAAGAAAAAGACAAATCTATGATTTGCTCATTGTTGTTTTCTTGCATTTTGTCGTTGTTGGGTGTTTTTATGCTCATAATATTGTTGTATTTTTCTTGGCAGTATGAACAGTCATTTTGTGACTATATTCTATGGGGGTGAGTTTGTATGTGGGGAGAAAGGGTACGAGAAAAAGTATGTTAATGGGAAGAAAGTCCATTTTAAAGTCAATATTGAAAAAATGGTGTCCTATGAAGATGTTATGGATGCTTTAAATAGCATCACAAGGGATAAGATTGGTAATAAGAAAGTTATGAGAATACATTTTAGGCAACCCCACATGTCTTTAGCACATGGTTTGCTCCTTTTATGTGAGGGGACCTTTCAGAAGTTCATAAAACTGCTAAAAAATAATCTGAAAATTGAGCTTTATTTCAAGCAAAGTGTAGCTTGCAGCAGTAAACATGTGATAAGAGAATATAAGAAATTTGACTATGTTGTAGAAGAAAGTGTAGGTCAGGGTAATGGAGAGGGTGTAGAGCAATAAGAGGAGCAGAGCGCATGTGAGGTAATAAATGAAGTAAATGGGGATGAGAGAGAGTTAGGAGGTGAAGTTAATGTAGCTATCACACAACCTTCTTTGGAAGAGGAAGTAAATGCTATATTGGGATCTGCTGAAACACTAAACTTAAATGACTATTTAGGAGATGATGTTTTGAGTAAAATAAGAGAAGAAGTGCTTAGAGGTGAAGAGATTAATGTAAACCAAGAATAGGTGCAAGTGGAAGAAATTAATGCAGGGTTTGGGCAAGGAAAAATGTAAGAGTTTTAAATGCATAAAACCAACATGTTGAGTACCAAGATCCAGATGACCAAGACCAAGATGACCCAAATTTGTTTATTGATTTGGATATGTCGTCAGACAATGATGATGAAGAGTTAGTGGCTGCAAGGGAAGCATTAAAGAAAGAAAATAGAAAGGGTAGAAGAGTTGCTGATAGTTCAAATGAAATTGGTAGTTAAGCTAGAGCTCAAGGGGTTATAGAAGAACATATAAAAAGTGTAGACGATGCTGCAGAAATAGTTCGAGATAAATTTGCATAGTGGAGGGCACATGTTAAAGATGAAATTGACATTGAAGATGCAGAATTTGACTTTAAAGGGAACTACAGTTGTGTGAGCACATATGGGTCAAATGATGACCGTACTGTGAGGATTAAGAGTAGGTATCCTGCTTATAATCCAGCTTCTAACAAAATTTTCGTTGCTCTTGGCATGACATTCAAGGGGCCCAAAGAGTTCTAGAAAGTGTTGACTAGATATTCAATCTAAGAGATGAGAGCCATTAAATTTATCAGAAGTACAACAGACCAAATAAGAGTTGTATGTTTGAAGAAAACTTGTCCTTGGATGGTTTATGCTTCTAGAGACAGTGTCACTCACCACTTTCAAATAAAGACCTTATTTGAGGACCATACATGTCCTGTTAGTTTAAAGAATAAAAGGGTTACCGCTAAGTGGTTGACAGCTAACTATTTATGCAAGTATAGATGCATTCATGCAATGAGATTGATTGATTTGAAAGATTTAGTGAAAGAATATTTGAAGGTTTATCTTACCTTAACACAGTTGAGAAGGGCTAAGCAATTAACTATGGCAAAGCTTGAAGGAGATTTAACAAAGGAATATGGAGACTGTGGGATTATATAGGGGAAATTCTTAAGACTAATCTAGGGAGCACATGTGATTTTAGGGTTCACAAGCCCATTCCAACAGATCTGCCAGTGTTTGAAAGGATATATATAAGTTTTGATTATTTGAAGAAAGGTTTGTTAGGTGGATGTGGAATGATTTTAGGCTTGGACGAATGCTTTCTAAAAGGGACAATTAATGGTGAGGTTCTTGTAGTTGTTGGGAGAGATGGGAACAACCAAATGTTCCTAGTGGCATAGGCTATAGTAACATGCGAAAATAGAGTGAATTGGCGCTGGTTCATTGAGCTTCTAGCAAAGGACTTGCTTATAGAAAATGGAGCTGGTTGGACTATTATGACTGACCAACAAAAGGTAAGCTAACTCTTTATTTATTTTATTTGTTTGATTATATGTTTAAAGATTTCTTATTTCCTAAAATTAATTTGATAATGGCTTCATGTGTAGGAATTACTTGATGCTGTCACTAATATACTGCTTGAAGCAAAGCAAAGGTGTTGTGCTAAGCACTTGTATGCCAATTGGAGAAAGAAGCACAAGCATCGTGACTTGTAACAATAGTTCTGGAAATGTGCAAAATCCACCAACATGCCTGATTTTGAAGCTAACGTGGAGGAGATGAAGAGATTAACTCCCACATGATTTGATGACATGCTAAATTTGCATCCAAGGCATTGGTGCAGGGCCTATTTCAATACGGAGGTAAAATGTGAAATTGTGGATAATAATTTGGTTGAAGCTTTTAATGGAAAGATTGTTGAGTTTAGAGACAAAAGCATTTACACTATGCTAGAGGGTATAAGAAAAATGGTTATGAATAGATTAAGAGAGAATAGAGATAAATGTCAAAGGTGGGTAAATGATTTTGGTCCAAGAATTAGGAAGAAGCTTTATGATAGTTATCTTGAAAGTACAAATTGTAGCATATTATGGAATGATGATAATGGCTTCGAGGTTGGATGGAGGGGTGATACATATGTGGTTGATTTGAGAAAGCAAACCTATCCATGTAGAGTATGGCAGTTGATAGGAGTTCCCTTTCCTCATACTATATGTGATATTCACCATATTGACAAAAATCCAGAAGACTACATACATGCATATTTTAGAAAGGCTGGTTATATGGAGACTTATAAGCATATGATGGAGCATCTGAATAGTCGAAAGTTTTAGGAAAAAAGAGCAATTAATCCTCCACAACCACCTCTAGATTGCAGGATGCCTGGGAGGCCTGCTAAGAATAAAAGAAAGGAGGAAGGAGAGGATGGCAGGTCTGGTGGAATCAAACTCTCTAAAAAAGAATGGCAAATGACATGCTAAATCTGTTATCAGTAAGGGCATAATAAACAGACATGTCCTTATTTAAAAAAGCAATCTTCTTCACAAAATGCAAACTCAAATTTATACAAGTCAAATGCATCAAAAGACAAGCAAGACCAAGAAAACTTTTAGTGAGTAAGGTTTATTTTCTAATTGACTTCTTTTTTTTCTAGTTTGTAAATGCATTTAGTCATGTATTTGTGCTTGCAGGTTATAAGTGGGAAAGGCATAGAGAGGTCTGAAACTAGCCAAAGTGAACGAGCACAGAGAGGTCTGAAACTAGCCAAAGTGAACAAAATTTAGTCATGTCTTTGTGCTAGCATGTTTTAATTGCTAGTCTTAAGTACTAATTAAAATGTTGTTGCTATTTAGGATCATGTTGTATATGAGAATCAGGATGGCAGGGGTTGTGAGAATGTCGATGTAGCTGCTTCATCATTCCAAGCTGCATCAAACATGTTCCCTGAAAGGGAGAAAGATTCCCAGCACTTTTATTCAAAAAAGAATAAACCACCATATGCAGTGGCTACAAATCAGGTGGTTTGATGTATAAGAACCAACCAACAGGTTATGGGCTTCATACAGATTTTAGATCATCAACAGTCATCCTTAATGTGAGAAATTTAAACTTTTTGTCATTGTAGATTGTTATCTAAGTGCATAATTAATTAATGGATT
>CATIWM010025434.1:0-18800 GCA_949671775.1 Mallotus repandus | reverse complement strand
TACTTTATTTTCATTTTTATCATCTTCATATTTCTGTACTTCTATCACTACTTACATTCAAGAGAGTTTAGCACTATGGGTAAGACTAGAGCATCATCTTCCAAGAGGCCTCATATTGAAGAATCCCCTCAAGAGGAAGATGAGAATCTTAGCAAGCATTACAAAGCCAAGTTCCTCATCTTATCACATGAAGAAGGAGCAAAGTTGATAACTATAAGGTTTAGAGAAATATTAACTTGGAAGTATATGCCTAACTCTCTCTTGACTAAAGTGGGTATGTTTGATGAATTTGATAGAATGTTGAATCAATGTGGTCTTAAAAATTTTTTCTCAATGCATGAGGACACATATGTGGATTTAATCACTGAGTTTTACACCACTCTTGATGTTCCTGCCAATAACTCACAAATCCTGGAATTTAGATTAGAAGGCAAACAACACCAACTCACTTATAGTTTCGTGAGTAGGGTGTTTGGTTTCAAGAAGGATGGGTTATGTGATCTTCATTCTAACTTTAAGTTGAATGAGTTTTGGACTTTCTTGACTGATTTGCGCACTCCTTTTCAACCCAAGAAAGCCAAAGCTATGTTCATCAAGGACATGAAATATTGGTTGCTACATAAAGTCCTTGCTTGTGTTATTTTTCATAAATCCGAATCTAATAGGGTCTCTGCACAAGAGATGTTTCTCATATGGTGCATTCATAACAAAAAACAAGTTTATTGGACCTATTGGATTTTCAACCAATTGTTGTATTGTGCACCACGTAAGGATGCACCTTTGTTGTCACAATTGTTACTAAAGCTTTGAATATCAATCTTGGGAATTAAACTCGAAAAGTTGAGTGTTCTTATTTCACTAACCATGCCCTCGTAAGAGGAGAGGTTTTTGTCACGAAGATATAGAACTTATATGAAGGAAATTTCAAGATATAAACCCATTTATATGGACAAAAATACCCTGGAAGTTATGTATTCTTTATAGGGTTGTAACCCTTCATGTTAAAAGGTGCCTTTCTATTTTGTAACTTCTTGTAACCACGTCTAAGGCCTATATATATGAGTCATTAGTGCCTAGTGCCAGAGATGGAGATATAGAGAGACAATATACAGACGTTTTTAGATAGATTTATGCAAGGGAGATCATTTTCGGCTAGAAGACACTTAAAAGGGGTTTTATTAACTCAATCTCTTCTCTTCTATATTATTTTTGATTGTCTCTTGATTTAATTAACCATGTTTAGTGGCTAAGTCTTTGAATGAATTGCAATGTTGATTGAATAAGGATTACATATTCATGCTTGCTTATTGATTTGAATTCTATTAGTACAGAATTGTGTTATATATGCTTGATCACCATATGTAACTTGTTTTAATCGGATTATTTACAATAAGAGTTGGAATAATTTGAGTGAACTTTGATTGAATTCACTTAAGTAATGAGTTCACTTGGAGACAAGGAATTCATCTTAAGGGATATTTAGTAGTTCTACTTGTGTTTCCTTGTCTATCTCTACAATGAACCGAGAGGACTTGTAGACTCTAGATGGGAATATCCTAATCTGAGAACGAGAGTTGATTTTTAGGATTTGTTTGGTACAATGTCATTTTTGGTTGCTTCCTATCTCTGCAATGAACCGAGAGGACTTGTAGACTCTAGGAAGGAACACTTCTACTTGACAACGAGAGTTGTAATTAGGAACTTTACTTTAAACTGACGAATGAGAGTTGCTTTTAAAGATTATATGCACTAATTTCCAATCATTAAGTCAAGAATAATTAATTTACATGTCCTTATTGTATTGCCATTATAATTCTTCTGTGTGTTTTGATAAGAAGCTTTAGTAATTTGTAGTGTTAGTATTAGAGTAATTGTTTTAATTTTGATTTATTTGTTTGATTATCATTGTGATTTTATTTGCCTATCCATCTTACTATCTACTCGATTAATATAATATTTACCTCGAATTCCCTGTAGATCGACACCCTACTTGCTCTATACTAAGTCCTTAGAGACTACGGTATTATAATTCTAACCCGCATCATGGTGTAGGATCAGTCTGAGGAGGTAGAATTGGAGAGACATAGACACTCGCTATTGTATCGATCAATTGGGGGAGCAATGTATATATATAAGAGAAGTGCATGCCCTCTAAAAGATCCTCAAAAGGATATCCTCTCTTAGCTCCAGCAAGCTCCTCTCTAGTGAGCTCTCGACCCCAAAACATTACCAGGGGGAGTGACAAGGACCCTCCTCATGTACTGTCCATCTCACCAACGATGGACTCACTCGCCCAAGTACCAAAACTTATCAATAATGCCAGCCAATAAGACTCTCCTTTCTGTTAGGCGCCAAGCTGACGCCATATCAACGACCGGTATTCTCTCTCCAACCACCAACGGGCACAGATCTGTCTAAGAAGTAGTATAAGCAAAAGATTACAAAAAAATGAGAAAACTAAGATTGAAATTCATCATACCTAGTTCTGGGCCAATCTACTCAGGAAATCCCTCACCTTTGCAAGGCTCTCAATCAAATCAGAAGTCTTCTAAATCCATTGTGGGAGTCGTGGAAAACCCCTCTGAGATAAATGATCGACAGTAGGACGGGGAAGCACTCCAAGCACATAAGCCTAAATCTCTCAAAAGCAAGAGTCAGAAAATCTTAAATTAATAAAATAATCAATAAGGACAAAAGATCACACTCATGTCCAGCACAAATAAGTAGCTGTATATCCATGAGCCTCCTCTGCAAGTAACATCCAAGCGAAAATACATATGGGAAAAAGTAGCCATACCCCAATTATATTTTGATAAGTCTCTCAAGTTCTTTAGAACAGGCAACAACTGCAGATAACTAGTGCCCGAAGCATTCAAAAAAATAATGGCACTAAGAAGGTAAAATAGGAAACATCAGGCTAGCTGCTCCGAACTAACACAACCAACATCATGTCTCGATCAAACCTTATCCACCAGTTTTGTATACTGGATCAAAGAAGAATAACCATACTTTATAGAAGTAGTGACCCCAAACAGATCCTCTAACCACACATTCCTCACCACCACAGAGCTATACGTCTTATTACTTAAAGGAACAGGCTCCCCAGAGAAACTCAGCCCAGTAATGGTGGCAAAATCTAACGGAGTAATAGTCATCTCTCCAAAAGGCAAATGAAACTTATGGGTAGTGTCCATCCACCACTTAACAAGAGCACACATCACAACCTGGCTCGACGCATAAGAACTATAAGTGAGGGCAAAAATGATGCCATCAAAACCCTTCCCAGCAACTATATCCTTCACACATGGTGGCAGACTCTGATAGTACAAGCTGACCTTATTAAAGCTACTAGGCAGCTGAATGATAGGGCCATGAGACTACAACTGAAAGGTAAATCATTTAAAGCATTCATCAGTCACTAAAACATGTATTTTTATTATTATTCTTGTAGGAAGAAAACCAAAATTAAGGAAGTCAATAAATAAAACAACGTGAAAACAATAACAACAAGAGCTAAACTATAGTGAGAGCTAAACAAACAATGAGATCTAAACTGCAGTGAAAGCTAAACAAACAACGAGAGCTAAACTATAGCAAAAGCTTCACAAACATCAAGAGCTAAACTACATCAAAAGCTAAACAAATAGCGAGAGCTAAGCTACAGCAATAGCTAAACCACAGTAAAAGCTTCATAAATAGCAAGAGCTGAACTATAACAAAAGCTAAACTACATCAAAAGCTAAACTACATCAAAAGCTAAACTACAACAAGAGCTAAACAAACAACGAAAACTAAATTATAGCAAGAGCTAAACTACCGCAAAAGCTAAAGTACAATAAGAGCTAAACAAACAACGAGAGCTAAACTATGGCAAGAGCTAAACTACAGCAAAAGCTAAACCACAAAAAAACTTCGCAAGGGCTAAACAGAACTAACCTAACAATGGTGAATAGTCCAAGCATGCATCTTTAAACTATGGACAATAGGAATCAGACCTCCTTGAGAAAGTCCAGGTGAACCAGGATCACCCTGAGAACTAGATGGACGAGGAAAAGCTGCACCACTAGTCCCAACAGTCTTTGCAACTCCAGCAGTAGCAGAAGTCCCCACACTAGTCTGCGTAAACTCCACATTACCCATCTCCAAATTAACATCATCAAGAGAGAAAAAAGTGTTATACACACCATCCAAGTCGTCATGAATAGGAGAAAAATCCATAATTTCCTAACAACAACAGAACAAGAACTAAAGAAGGAAAAATGCTTCAAAAATGCAAAAAGAAGCCGCACAAACCTGGAAAACAGGTAAGAACTTCCCCAAAACACAAAAAATGGGCACCTTATAAAGGCACGGAGGGCCCTCAGAGCTCGTGGCTTGATCATGCATAAACACGCATGATCGCGCACCCCGATGCCCTCATGTGCACACTTTGAGACCCCCACACATGCATTCCTAGGATCCTAGACATGCATTCTAGCAGAAAAACACATAAAAACACACACAAAATGTACGAACACAAGCATTACATGACATAAGACATTGCATTTGACATCATTATCTCAGAAAGTCATATCATCATTCATAAAAACAGAGCAAACATGACATAAACACATCATATCCACGATGATCGAAACATCACATCACAAGAACTACATCTGAGACATTACAATTGATGTCATTATCATTGCATCATTACAGCAACATCACTGCTTAGTAGCATTCTTATTTGCTTAGTAGCATTTTTCACTACTTAGTAGCATCTTCATCTGCTTAGAAGCATTTTTACTACACAGTAGCACTTTCATCTGCTCAGGAGCATTTTTATTTGCTTAGTAGCATTTTTCACTACTTAGTAGCATCTTCATCTGCTTAGAAGCATTTTTACTACTTAGTTTCACTTTCATCTGCTCATGAGCATTTTTATCTGCTTAGAAGTATTTTTATTTGCTTAGTAGCATTTTTCACTGCTTAGTAGCATTCTTATTTGCTTAATAGCATTTTTACTGCTTAGTAGCATCTTAATCTGCTTAAAAGCATTTTTACTACTCAGTAGTACTTTCATATGCTTAGGAGCATCTTTCTCTGCTTAGTAGCATTTTTATTTGCTTAGTAGCATTTTTCATTGCTTAGTAGCATTATTATTTGCTTAGTAGCATTTTCCACTACTTAGTAGGATCTTCATCTGCTTAGAAGCATTGTTACTGCTTAGCAACACTTTTATCTGCTCAGCAGCATTTTATTTGCTTAGAAGCACTTTTCACTACTTAGTAGCATTTTTCACTGCTTAGTAGCATTTTCAATGCTTAGTAGCATTCTTATTTGCTTAGTAGCATTTTTACCTGCTTAGTAGCATTTTTCGTTTACTTAGAAGCATTTTTCACTGCTTAATAGCACACATTTTCATCTGCTTGACACCTCAATAGGTTATTTTAGCACTTGCTTGACACTCAGTAGGTAATAGTAGCATTTCTATTGCTTGACACCTTAGTAGGTTATAGTAGCATTTTCATTATTTGACACCTTAATAGGTTATAGTAGTAATTGCTTGACACCTTAGTAGGTTATAGTAGCATTTTCATTACTTGACACCTCAATAGGTTATAGTAGCATTTGCTTAACATCTCAATAGGTTATAGTAGCATTTGCTTAACATCTCAATAGGTTATAGTAGCACTCGCTTGACACCTCAGTAGGTTATAGTAGCATTTTCTTTGCTTGACACCTCAATAGGTTATAGTAGCATATGCTTGACGCCTCAATAGGTTATAGTAGCACTTACTTAACACCTCAGTAGGTTATAGCGACATTTCCATTTGCTTGACATTAAGAAAGCTTACAAAGGCATCACCTTACCTCACCTGAGGAGGTCGCAAAAGCATATAAAAATAGGCGATGACACCTCCAACCAAACAAAATAACATCACTAATGATGGGCCAGACGTCAAAAGACTAAACGACACACCATAAGGTAAGTACCTCTTCCCAAAACTATTTTTACATCTCTGCATTGCTTCACGTGTATCGACATCAGTACTAGAAGAGTATGAAACACACGTGAAGTAGGGGTTAATTGTCATACATCAAGTTTTCATTGTCCCCAAAAAGGTCCAATGATGAAAACATCTCCTCGAATATGACAAGTGTCTGTTCATTTGTACCATCTCTAGAGCGTACCATGAGTTTAAAAAGCCTGAACCCAACCTCTAGAGAGCAAGGCCGACTATCGAATCATTAAGCTGCACCATGATTTTACAAATTATGAATTATTAAAATAATAAGTAGCTCATTTCGAACAACCGTTGCTCAACGTGTGTAACTCGTGAGACCAGTGTTCATCTCGTAAGATCGAAGTTCAACTTTATGATAGTCGGAAGCTAATTTTGATGAAACAGACATTGGAAACGTGTCCAGGAGGTCCCAAAACCCTAGAAACATGCACAAAAACCTAAAAACTAGCACAAGGACGCGCGTGACCACATGCACACACGTAAAACCGTGCACACACATGCCTCAGGACACGTGATTACATGTATTTTCACTATTTTTCCTATAAATAGGGGTCTCTGCCTCCTATTTAGAGGGGGCCGACACACACACTGAAAATTATGTCTAATTGAAGACTTAAGAGTCCTAATTTACATACTTTCGGCTCACCCTCTACATTTTTTGCAGTATTTTTTATACCGACTTGAACCAAACCCACCCACATCTTTGTCAAAGCACGCTTCAAAGGTATACAAATTTGCACTCTACACATCATTTTCAACCTCTCAACAAGGATAGCTTGAAAATCCCATAAAGCTAAAGCTTTGAAAACATAAAACAAGCTCAGTCGAATATGAGGACCAAAACAATCATTTTTGCACATTTATTTTATCGTTTCACATCTTATTTTATTGCCACCAGCAGTTGAGAAATTATTATGATTGTGTGGTGAGACTGGCAATTTGCATGCTGATTGAATAATCTCCACTTTATTTTTGCTTATAATAAATTGTCATTTTTGCATAAAAAATGCATTCAATAATGTGAAATTTCACATTTCCAAGCTAGAGCCTCCATTTCACGGTCCAATGATGCAATGATGCATCTTTCATTATTTCTCTATTACTTAAAAATATTTCATAATAATTCCTGCAAATGCACATGATTATGCCTCTATTTGCTCGTTTGATTAATTCCTTGCTTACCTATTATTCGAGTGGATGAATGGATAGAATCGCACATAGTTGTGCTAATCTCTATTTTGCAGGCATATTTTGAGATTAGGATTAGATTTACATTTTTGCACTCCTTTTTTTCCTTTTCAAGTGTATTTACTAGGAAAGCCCTATAAATAATCATAGTTACTCTCCTTTTTTTTCGTTATTATCAATGTGGTTGTACATATATCAATTGTTATTACCGAAACTAGGGTGCTGCGGTAGCCATGTATCGAGTATTATAATGAGAAATAGTCAAAAAGTAGATGCAATCTTCCGAACCTAGAATCTCTGCTTGGGACAATACTTGTTGAGTGACCCGTTGCCATCCCTTTCATCTTTTCCTAATTTTCTAAAAATCAGGTGTCGACTCCAAAAACACAAAGTTTCTCGCATCACCAACCATTGTTCCTGTCCCATAAACGAAACGGATATCCCATTCGGTAAAGCTACCTTGAAAACAAAACACAACATAAATAATTAGGTCACTCACAAGTGGATGCTTACTGCAGTGACAAAATATCTTTTTGTATACAACGTGTTTAGTTAGAAGCTACATAAATTGCAGGTTCAATTAAGGGTGTAACTAAATCGAGCTGAGTTTTTGAATTTGGTTTGTTTATAATCAAGTTGAGCTCGCTATGTTACTTGGTGTTCACAAACTATTCGCGAGCTTAAATGAGTTTAAAAATTTTTTAAAAACACAAAATATAAATTGAAACTGTACTTCGAAAAATTAAAATTAAATTATTTTTTCTAAATAAATTATAATATATTTAATAATATTATAATTTTATTCTAATAATATATTTCTTAAAATATTATTTACAATAAAAATTTATATATTATATATCTAAAATCAAATGATTAAACATTAAAATTCTAGTTAGCTCATGGTTTTTTATTCGAGCTTGTTCACAAGCTTCACAACCTGAGTTTTATATAGTTTGAGCTCGACTTGTTTATTAAACGAGCTCAAATATACAAAATTGAATGAGCTTTTATCGAGTTGAACACCAAATTATTTTTGAGCAGCTCAACTCAATTAAAAGTGTAGGTTTGATATGTCTTCTATCAAATCAATTAATTAATGTAGTAGTTTTCACTTTATGAATTAAATTATTTAGTGTTGATTTCAACCAAGAGTTAGCATATTTCGTTCCCCTCATGCATTTTCTACTGAAACTTTATATATAATATAGATTTGTTGATAGACAACCTATTAAATTATTAAATATTAAAATTATGAGTTGGCTCACAAGTTATTCGAACTTGTTCACGAGCTTCAAAACTCGAGTTTTGTATAGTTTGAACTCTACTCGTTTATTAAACGAGCTCTAATATACAAAATCGAATGAGCTTTTATCGAGTTTAACATCGAAGCTTGGCTCAATTAAAAGCGTAGGTTTGATACGTCTCATATCAAATCAATTAATTAATATAGTAGTTTTTGCTTTATGTATTAAATTATTTAGTGTTGATTGCAACCAAGAGTTAGCATATTCCATTATCCCCATGCATTTTCTACTAAAACTTTATAGAATATAGATTTCTTAATGGACAACCTATAAGACTACTACAAGTTTTGAAAATGATACATTTGTATTCATAACTTATATCCAATCTTTGGCTCTTTTTAAATTAAAATAATTTTATTTGTTTAATTGAACTTTGTATTGTTGTCTGTCAATAGACAAAATATATTAGCAGACGATAATGAATTGTATTAGCTATTTATTTAAAAATGAAATATTTAAATTATTTTAAGGGTTTATTTGGTTCAAATGAATTCCATAAAATTTTGTAGAATTCATTTGTAAATCCAAGTAAGTGTGTGCAGTTTAAATGAAAACTTTGTAAAATTCGTTTTCAATTCCAGCTTTTTAATTTTGTGAAATTATTTAAAACTAAATCAATTTTTATTAATAAAGTATGTTTGGTTTAAATGAATTTAAAATTTATTTGGAAATGAATTTTATTTGAAAATAAAATAAATTTTTTTATGGAATTGAATCAAATAAGGGGTAAATGTAAAACATTCAAATTATACATGTTACCTAGCTAGTGCAATATACTTTGAAAATAGCAAGTTATTTTGTTGTTTTATGATTTGGATTACTTGAAATGACTACCATGCTTTCATCATCATTTCATAAGGAAAATACAGAGCATGAGCAATTAACCAAGACAACCTCTTTTTATTTAATTAATTATGAAGAGCTCAAGGCAATCCAAGAAAACATTAAGGAAGCAACATGAGCACAAAACATATAGTTAACTGTTGGCTAGTTCAAGGCTATTTTATTATGAATAAGTGACATGTCTCACAACTAGTTGTTGCCTCCAAACTTCATCTAAAGATAGTTGACATTGTTCTTGTCAAGTTGAAATGCTTTTGCAAGAACATTAAGACTAATTGGTGGGTTAGACCCAAATACTGCATTAGCTATAGTGATAACACCTGGATTCTGACTACTCAAACCAGCAAAAGCAATTGTATTTGTCTTAGCAATGTTGAACTGAAAGTGAATCATGCCAATCAAGAACACAAAAAAGTCTCCTGGGTACAGTACTTTTGAGATAAACCTGTTAGGGTTTGATGTCATAAAGCCAACATAAAGGGTGCCTTCAATGACTACAAGAATCTCTGTTGCTCGAGGGTGAGTGTGGGGAGGGTTCACGCCACCATTTGGGGCATAGTCAATACGAGCTAGAGAGATGCCGAGAGTGTTGAACCCTAGTATTTAATAGAGTGTTAAGTGTAATTTTACATATATTCTAGAGTTGAATTTTAATTAATTTTGATTAGTAATAATTAGGAAGAATTTGGGTTTAATTAAGTATTTGTTTTAAGTTGGACCTTCATTCTTGTTTCCTATTGATTTTGGTTTATTTAGGAGTTTTTAATTAATATTAATAAATATTTCCCTTTTTTGTTGGTAACTCTAGAAAATAATTTTAAAATAATCAAGGACTGGTGCAATGTGAGCTACGTCATGGTGTGCTTGTGCCCATGTCCTGTTCTGGAAGTTGAAATATTGCAGCATGGCTTGAGACACGACATGATAGAAGCCATGTTCCTATCGATGCAAATTGAAGAATTATGAGGCGGTTAGCATGGGATGTCACATGCCATGATGGAAATTGTGCCATAAAATGAAGGATGTGACACTAGATGCAACACGCCATGATGGAAGCCATGTCGAGTAGACAAAACTTCCTTTTTGAGAATCCAAGTGCTAGTAGGTTTTCTATGAGATCTAGCTTATAAAAGGGATTAAAAAAAGAGCTTAGATGATTATTCCATTCCATTCAATTTCATTCTATTCCGTCCACACTTTTAAAAGCACAGTCAAGTGACTAATGAAGATTGAAGAAGGAGTTGTGCAATATTTAAGAGCAACAATCAATATTACTTCTTCTTCATCTTTAGCTCTTTTTATCATGTTTGTGTTTGTTACCACAACTATGAGTGGCTAAACTCTCCTTAGGGTTTGGATTTATGTAGCTACTCTATTACTTGTTTGGATCTTAATTTCCTTCCAATGAATTAATTATCAGTTATTTTTACAAGTTGTGCTTAATTGTCTTGTGTTCGATTTTAGTCCCGATGGAATGCATGTTTTTGGGTAGATTAGAGACAACAAAAGTTACATGATTTATCAGCTTATAGATTTGTAAAACTTGGGAATCTCGATCATGAAGGTAGACGAATCCTTTGGGGAGTAATAAATCACCAAGGAACTTAAGGAACCCTAGTTAATTGATGTGACCATGAAAATAGGCTATAATTAGCTTTGGTATTCTTAGATGAACTCGAAAGAGACTCTAGGTAATTTGAGTGATTTACCCTTAACTGAATTAATGAATTAACTTATGAAAAGGTCCTATAATTCAAGTAATAGCTAGTGAAACAAATCCGGGCTCTAGTTTTTAATTACTGAATTTTATTAAGAATCATCTTAGCTTTTAGTTTTCTTTTCTTGTTAATTGATCTAATATTTCATTTCAATTATCCAATTTTGTTAGATTGTGGAAATACAATTAAGGCCGGTACTTGATATCAATCTCCTCGTGGGAATGATACTCATATTCACTCTTTACTACTTGTTGCGAACCATGTACTTGTGGGATTTGCCTAACAAGTTTTTGGCACCGTTGCCGAGGAGATCGGCAATACCAATATTAGCACACTTTTTATTTCTACTAGACTAACATTTTTATTTTTATTTTATTTTATTTTATTTACTTGTTCTTTTCAGGTACCTGAATCTTGTTCATGCAAATGGCAAGCATACGTGTTCGTCAAGTAATACATAATAAGTACAAGTCGATCCCACAAGGATTGAATGTTTATCCAACTAATAATTATGTTTTTAACTTGTTTAAGAATCAAATATTAAGTATATAACATGAAGCTTATTTTCTTTCCTCTGACCAAGCACTGCCCTTTAGCATGGTCACTTTCATCGCACATGATCTCAAAAGGAAGTGCCTAATCTGGACGTGAAATAATTGGTACTGAAACCAAAGCCTCCTTTAACTTATTAAAAGCATTTAAACAATCATCATTAAATATAAAAGGAGCATCTTTAATTAATAATTGGGTTAAAGGCTTAGCAATTAAAGAAAAATGTTTTATGAAATGCCTATAAAAACCCGCATGTCCTAGAAGTCCTCGAACTCTTTTAACTATTGTTGGAGGTGGTAGCTTCTCGACAATTTATGTTTTAGCTCAATCTACCTCGATCCCTACACTTAAAATCTTGTGACCAAGGACAATTCCTTCCTCTACAATAAAATGACACTTTTCCCAATTAAGAACAAGGTTAGCCTCTTCACATCTCTTCAAGACCCTGTTAAGATTAGCTAGACACAAATCGAAAGAATCACCAAAAAATGAAAAATCATCCATGAATACCTCCATGATATCCTCCACCAGATCAGAGAATATCCATCATACACCTTTGGAAAGTAGCAGGAGCATTACATAATCCAAATGGCATTCCACGATAAATAAAAGTGCCATAAGGAAATGTAAAAGTTGTTTTATCATGATCCTCAGGAAAAAAAATTTGGTTATACCTAGAATATCCATCAAGAAAACAATAAAAAGCATGACCTGCAATTCTTTCTAACATTTGGTCAATAAAAGGGAGGGGAAAGTGATCTTTTCTACTGGCGCTATTTAACTTTCTATAGTTAACACATACTCGCCACCCATCAACTACTCTTTTGGAGATCAACTCACCCTCTTCATTCTCTATCACTGTCATCCCACTATTTTTAGGCACACACTGAATTGGACTCACCCATTCACTATCAGAAATAGGATATATGATACCTGCATCCAAAAGTTTAACAAATTTTTTTCACTACTTCCTTTATGTTTGGGTTAAGTCTTCTTTGTCTCTCAGCTGTAGGTCTATGTCCTAGTGGAGTGATTCTTTGCAATATGATTGAACTTTGCCTCCATTTTCTTTTGTTTCTCCTCGTGGACTCTAGTGGATCAGGTAACACTATTATAAAAAGTTCTTATGAGCATATCCCTTGGCAAACTATTATGAGGATAGCTCCTTAGTAACTCTTTGAATATTTCCTACGTGTCACTTAAGGATTCCATCTCAAACTATTAAAAGGTGGTGATATCCTTGATAATTTTTATTGTCTTTGAAGGTGGGAGATATTTTGCCAGAAAACCTTTTGCCAATAGATCCCATGTAGTGATTGAAGCTAGTGGCTGTGACTTCAACCACGCTTTAGCCCTATCCTTCAGTGTAAAGGGAAAGAGCCTCAGGCGTATAGCATCATCCGACACCCCATTGTACTTTAATGTGTCGTATATCTCCAGAAAATTAGCAATATGAGCATTAGGATCTTCATTTGGCAAGCCATAAAATTGAACACTTGATTAGATCATTTGAAGTAAGGCCCGTTTAATCTCAAAATTGTTGGCATTGATTGTTGGCCTTGCAATACTTTACCGTGTACTATCTAGACCTGGCATGGCAAAATCCAAGAGTGTTCTTTCTTGTTCCAATTGTTCTCCCATGGTACTTGATGCCTCTAGAGAATGCCTCCTATTCTCTCTTTCAAATCGTGTACGTTTTAGAATAAAAATGAGAGGATATGTCCTTGTTCTTCGAGTATTATGCATACACCAAAACAATTAATTAAAATAAAATAAATAATAATAGAAAACAAATAAATAAATAAATATCCAAATTTAAAACAGAAATAACTTAAATCAAGTAAAACAAAATCAATTATGTTGTTAAACTTATTCAATCCTCGTCAACGGTGCTAAAAACTTGATTGAATCTCATAAGCATACAAGTTCATCAAGTAATTTAGAATAAGTACAACTCAATCCCATGAGGATTGAATTTTTTCCAACTAATAATTCTATTTTAAACTTGTTTAAGAATCAAATATTAAGTGAATTATAATTGTTAAATTTTAATAGCCAAAATGCAACTAAATAATAAAATCAAGTAATTAAAATATTAACAAGCAAATAAATTTTAACAAGCAAATGTCATAATGATGTTGGGGATTGTATCACTATGTTTTAATTAAGTTGATTACAAGAAATTAGTCTTCTTTCTATTGTAATTCTTTGAATTTCGAAGGTATTAATTAATCTTTCTCAAGTAAAAATAACTTAATTTACTTTTCTCAATTGAAAAGACTTCAATTAACTCTCATTAAATTAAAATCTAATCAAGTTTAGTAAATAAATTATGAAGCACATCCAATTAACATTGAATGAATTAAGTTATCTCTATACTTAAATCAATCAACAAGCATTCATATTTCTATTAAGATTCATATTTTTCAATAATTAACCTTAATTTAAAATGAATTATGAATGGCCAAATCATCAACAAATAAGCTTAATGAATACTTAATGCAATTTAAAATAAAAACTAATAACCAAGTAAACTTAAATTAAAAGAAGTTCAACAATCCCCAACATAAAATTAATTTAGCTAGACATAATAACCATCATGTTCTTGAAATACCATAAAAAAAAATTAAATTAAAGAATTAAGAAAAATAGAGAAGAAAATAAGAAAACTATTAATTGAAGCTCTTATTTTTCAACAATTCCTTCTCCAGTAATCTTCTTTTGCCCATGCACCGTATGCTTCCCTTCTCTATTTATTTATTTTTTTTTTCTCACTTCCTCTCCCGTATGACCATTCTTGATGCCTTCTTTCCTTTTTATATAATTCCCACCTTTCTTCTTTTCTCTTATTTTATTCTTTAATAAAGTTTGCATTGCCCTACTAGTTGAATGTGTTTTTCCACTTTCCAACATACTCACTTCATAGCATTACGTCTCTTCCATATCATCATGTCTTACCCACATCATCATGTCTCACCCACATCATTATGTCTCACCATGTCACTAATTAAAAATTAAATTGAAAACCAATAATCAGCAAGGCCTTGTACAAAGTAAGATGTTATATGTTGGAAAGAAGAGCATGTGACTTGTGATAACAAAGTTAAGGCATGTGATTTGTCCCGACAAGCCACATCTCAGCACAAGCAATTAAAATCTATCATCCTATGGCTCAATAATTTTTATGGAAGATATGATTTGTTTTGTAGCCAAAGGTGATATACACATTGCATATAGATGAGTTGGACAAGTATGCTTGAGATATTGTATAAACTCCTTGAATCCAACAATATAACCACCACATTATGCAAATAATTTTGTAAAAGCTCCCATCATAATATCCATGTGAGTTTCACCTTCCTAATATAGAAAAAATGAAATTTTTAATAAAATTTAAAAATAAACACCATAAACATGGATAAACCATCATAAAAAACTACTACACTTAATATATAATTAGCAAACAAGATAAAAACGTCTTGAACTAGAGAAAGTAAATCTAGAAATCAAAAAGACATGCAAAAAGAACCGCAAAAAGAAAAGAGAAAGAGATAAAAGAATGGGTGAACCAATAGCACAAGCTAGAGCTTTAGAAGAACATGGGGTTCCAAGTCTAACAGGAAGCCAAAATTGTATTATGAAGCCAACTATCGAGGCTAACACCTTCAAAATCAAACCCGCATACATCCAAATGGTTTCATAATATCAGTTTGGTGGACTACCATCAGAAAATCTTAATGCTCATCTAGCTTTTTTCCTTAACATTTATGACACTTTTAAAGATGAATGGAATGAACACATATGCTGTTCTCCTCAGGCTATTTCCTTTCTCATTAAGAGATAAGGCAAAATTATGGTTGGGGTCATTGGCACCAAATTCCATAACCTCATGGGATACACTTTCTAAGGCTTTTCTCACTAAGTATTATTCACCTATAAAGACTGCCAAATATTGCCAAGACCTTGTTGGATTTAGGCAGTGGCTCAGGGAATCTCTCTATGATGTTTGGGAGAGATTTAAAGACTTACAAAGATATTACCCACACCATGGTATTCCAGATTGGCTACTCATTAAATCTTTTTACCAAGGATTGTTTTAATCCTTGTAGATTACCATCGATTCTATTGCACAAGGCTCTTTTATGAGCAAAACGCTGGATGATGCATATGCACTCTTAGAATAGATAGCATCCAATAATTATCAATGGCATAGGAAGCGCAGTCAGCCTAGGAAGGTAGCTAGAGTGTATGAAGTTGACAGTCTATGCATGGTGAATGCCAAATTAGATTCTCTCACCAAGAAGTTGGAAAAGCTTAATTTTGCTGGATTCCCATCTCAAGTACTCATGTAAAATTTATGGAGAAGGACATTCTATTACACAATGTTAATAGAATGACACCTTCTCTCAAGGATGCTCCACTGAACAACTTAATGCTTTAAATAATTATAATGGCATACCTCAAGGGAACCCCTATTCCAACATATACAACCCTAGATGAAGAAATCACCCAAACTTTTCATGGTCCAATCAAGGTGGAAACCAAACCTCAGGTTCACAACTAGGATACAAAGCTTTACCTCCACTAGGATTTCAGTAGAAGAACATAAATTCTCAACTTGAGGCAAAATCCAATATGGAGATAATGATGGAGAATTTTATACAGTCACAGAACAAGGTGAATCAAAAGCATGATGAAGAATTCAGATAGATGAACTTAAGATTAGATCAGTTGGCAACTTATAACAAGATGTTAGAACACCAAATAGCATCATATGCAAGCTATTCAAATTTTTGCTGGATGGGTCATTTTCTAAGCTAACCTGAAAACCCAAGAGAGCATGTGAATGCAATAACTTTATGAAGTGGGAGGCAAATGCCTGAAGTTGACCATAAGATTAAGGAATCAAAAGCTGAGCCATATTAACTACCAAAAGTAGAAGAGAAGCCAAAGAGTAATGAGTTGGATCAAGAACTTAAGAAGACAAAGAAACCTTGTTTACCTTTACCTCAAAGGATGGGTAATATGGCACTTGAGAAGTAGTTTCAGAAAATTTTAAAGGTGTTCAAGCAATTAGACATCACCAATACCTTTTTGGAAGTAGTCACCCAAATGTTGAAATATGCCAAGTTTCTCAAGGACTTTATATCTAATAAGAGGAAGTGGAATGATCATGAAACCATTCTAATGAATGAGGAATGTAGTGTAGTGATTAGAAATAAGCTTCCCTAAAAGATTAAAGATCCAGGGAGTATAATTATACCTTGTGTTGTTAGTAAATTTTCCATTAGTAGAGCTCTTTGTGATCTTGAAGCTAGTGTCTCCATAATGCCTCTATCTTTATGCAAGAAATTGAATATAGGTGAACCTAAACCTATAAATATTTCTTTACAACTAGTTGACAGGTCCATAGTCTATCCAGAAGGGATTTTGGAAGACATACCAATTATGGTTGGAGAATTTTTTGTGCCTTGTGACATTGTGATCTTGGAGATGGAAGAAGATTCTCAAATTCCCATAATCTTGGGATGACCTTTCCTAGCTACAGCTAGAGCAATAATTGATGTTAAGAGAGGAAAAATAACGCTTGAAGTTAGGAAAGAGAAGGTTGAGTTTGATGTGTTAAAAATGGCACAACAATCCTCATCCATGACCTCTTATTTTTGGGTGGATGTAGCTGAGGTTTGTTCTAAAAATGTTCCTCCAAAAGTTCCCAAAGAACAACCTAAAACATGCCTCATTCGTGATACCAATGAGGTGAAAGCAACAAAAAAGGTTAAGAAGAAAAAGGGACCTTTAGAGAAAGTTATTAAAGAATGGCGAATTAAAAGTGCTATGAAATATATGAATTTTGTGAAATTTTCATCTTATTCCTGAGTGCCAAATAAGTGAGCTCAATTGGGAGAGGATTATTCTTTAATCAATCCTCCCTAATGATCAAATGGGAATTTAGTCGAGCTAATGACTCTAAACAACTGCTAAATAAGAGGCAACCCAATGTCTTCTTAATTTACTTTTTCTTTTTTTTAATTTTTATGAGTTATTTTTCTTTCATGTATTTTATTTTTCTTTTGTTTTTTAATCAGTTGCATCCTGCATTAAAAAAAGAGGTGAACAAGCTCAATAATGCTAGCTCAAAGAGGGACACACCATACAATACGTGATATAATGCAAATATGCATAGCTATTTAGTATAGTTTAGTATCATTTTCATATGACTTTTGTTATGTTTATGTGTTTATTTGATTATGTATTTGTTATTTTTACTTTTAAGTGTTTTTATTTGTTGTTTTTTTGTTTCATACATGTTTTTAGCCTTGAATTGGTGCATGGAATAAGCTTGAGGCTAGTTGGATTGATGAAGGAAGTTTTTCAAGCAAAAGAATGCAAGTTAGGAGTCTTCACGAGTCGTCAACATCTTCACAAGTCATCACATTTCCTTGCTGTGTCGAGTCGTCACCTTCTTCATGAGTCGTCAACCTTCCTTGCTGTATCGAGTCGTCCATGATTGACAAGTCGTCACCTTTCATGTGTGTCAAAGAGTTGCAACTTTTCAGCATTTCGCAGTGTTTGTGTTTCAGTAATAATTTTGTCTGCCGATGTCCAAATTGAGTGATTCAAGTTGCTATGGAAAGATAACTTAGAGTAATACAACTTTTATGAAGGAACTTTCAAGAAATAAAGTCATTTGGATGGACGAAAATGCCCCTGAAGTTACAGCTTCTGCATATGATGGTGATCTTTGGTGCCAAGTGATGCCCTTCCAAGTCCAATAACTTCCAACATCTTCTAAGTTATATATATATGCATCAGTTCTGTAGAAAAAAGAAGATGTTAATTAGAATCAAAGAGAAAACACCAGAGAACACATTAGAACAAGAAGGAAAACTAGAAGAGAAGTGAAGAAGCAAGAAGATACTCTTCTAAGAGATTAAAAGGGTTTTATCGATTCACTTTCTTTTCTATTCTTTTTCTATGATGTATTTAATTTTCTCTTTGTGTTCTTTAAGAATGAATTTAGGCTAAACCTTGTATGAGAATTACAATTATGAATTAACTAAGAACTACATTTCTATCTTATTTTGTTTATGATTTAATTTCAATTAGTGCTTAATTATGTTGTATATGTTTGATCACCATATGTGACTTGTTAATTGAATTACTTACAATGAGAATTGGAGTAATTT